>CAJNJA010007394.1:0-16168 GCA_905231915.1 Symbiodinium necroappetens
CCCAAGATTCGACTTTCCACTAAAGCTTATCGCCCCAATTTGAAATTCGCTAGAACCCTCGCTGTATACCCTCTAAACCCTGAAGCCATTAAGCTTATAAGCGGCCCACGATCAGGACAGCCAGCTGCCTTCGATGGATGAAGCAGAGGGGCTCGAAGCCTCGGTTGGGGGCGAGCTCGGGTCGCAGGCCAGGCCTTTCCAGTGAACGGCTTTTGGCTTTTGAGGTCACAGGTTGTGCAACCTGCTTTAGGGTTTAGGGTTTAGGGTTTATTTTTATAAGTTTAGGGTTTAGGGTTGTGAAGCTTTTTCTGCTGTTGGTGGCATGAATGGTGAGAGCCATGTACAGGCTCCGGATGACGGTGCCGAGCCCACGGCTACGATTGATGCTGATGGTGTGAAAGATGCAATGCCAGAGCCAACGGCAGCTGCTGGTGATGAGCCAGATGGCAGCCTGGATGAGCAGGACCCGTCAACATGGGGCCTTCGAATCCGATACATGGGTGATAGATATGATACGGGTAGATAGTGGCTAGGGTGGATAGATAGGCAGGTATGGGCATGATGATCGGCTGGTGGTTTCTATAATCATCAAACTCAGTCCGAAGCTTCGAGGAGCCGGAGAACCCGGATGCAGCACCCCTACTTGCTGAAGAAGCAGTCCAGCTTCCTGAGCAAATCCGTGCACAGCTGAGCGACTTCGGCGTCGATGCCGATTTGCAGTTGTTCTTTCAACAGAGAGCATTGAAAGCCCAAGCACGTCAGCAGAAAGCAGAGAAGACTCTGCAAAGCTTCTCGGTACAATAGCCCGCTAAAACATGTGGACCATTGCATGAGCCCCTGTCACACATTAACGTTCGCATTGAGGTGCCGCCAAGGCGCAAGCCCGGGCAGAAGCCAAGGCAGCCAAGGACCAGGCGAAGCAGCAGGAAGGAGAGCCGGGGCCGAAGGCCCTCCCGAAAAGGAAGGCCAAGGCGAAGAGCGCCAACAAGCGCAAGGCAGAGGAACCGGCTGCCTCGGCTGGGGATAGCGAAGCATCTGCAGCTCAGCCCAAGAAGGCAAAGCTTGCAGCCGCTCGGTTGAACACCTTAACCCCTCACCTCGTTCCTGCGAGATGCCTCGATAGCTGAGGGTACGATTGAGAGCATCATGCCCGAGCTCGAGCCAGTCTTCAAGCTGGGGTTGGTGCGACCGGCTAGCAGTCAGCTGAAGCAGAAGACTCTTGTCTGGCAGTGCATAAATATATCTGCTGCCTGCTCAGAGCTGTTTAAACAGCTGCTAGATACATCTGCTATGTGACCGAGGTCCTACCTCATGGCACCCCCGGAGACAGCGAGTGGTGGCTCCAAGATCCAGGTGATTGCGCACCAGAACCATTATTATGTGGTCAAGACATCCCTTTCCCCTCTTGCTGTTCTGGTGTGTGAGCACTTCGAGCTGCAAGTGCCTCGACCCATTAGTTGCTTCCGTGATACAGTATATCATTTTCACAATCATGCATAATTTGTACTCAAAGCTCCCTTGTGCTAGGTGAACGAAAAGAAAGGCACGAATGTGAATTGGAACAAACACGGGTTCGAGTTCGCCTTCAAGATTGTGAAGATCATTGCAGGCTGGTTGCCAGAGCCCGCCGAGCTTCCAAAGCCTGGCCGAATCGTGTCTTTTGTAGAGGCTTGCAAGAGCAACTAGCCACCTGCTGGGGTTTGTGCTGGCTTGGTTTTGTTGACAACTCCGAGCTTGCTAATAAATTACTGCAGAGTTCTTGTGCTGCTTGTGATGCCAGATAGCACAAGAACCGCCAGCACAGCTCTGCCTGCAAGGGTCCCTGGAATTCTCAGGAAATTAAGTTGGGCAAAGCTCAACTTTCTGGGGGGCACAGCAGCTTCGAAGGAGGCTTTCAAAAATGCACGAACATCAGTGGCATTCCAGAATAGGTGCCGGCTCTGCAGTAACCTAGATCCCTCAACCCCAAGACTGCAATCCATTCTACAATATTCCGACACCAAAATCAAAACCCCGAACCCCGAAACCCTAAACACCAAAACCCTAAATTAAAGCCTGTAAATCCGGAAAGCCTAAAGCTGCAAAGTGCCAGACGCCGAAACACTAAACCGCACAATCGCAAAACCCAACCTGAAACCCTATATTATCCTTACCTGGTCGCCTTGCTTTGGCTTTGCAATCTCATGAGTCAGGGTGCGATTTTTGTCGTCGCGAGTAGCTTCAAGAATTCGTGTTCAGAATTCAGCTTTATCAGGGAACTCTATATATGTTCGGAAGCAGAGTCTTAGAGGATGTTGGGGTGAAGAAGTGGTCTGTTTGAGTAGGTCGAAAGGATGGATGTCCATCCCCTCTCACTCAGTGGGAACGCCTGTGCCATGTTGCTGGCGATGGGAGCTCCTGCGGTTATGCTACTTAGATGCTACATTGTAGCTCCCAAACCTGATTGGCTTCAGAACCTTACAAACATCACGGCAAACCTCAAAAGATACATACTACACATACATATATATATATATAAACCCTAGACGCTGAAACCAACTACAACCCTCTAAACCAACCCTGGGCCCCTTTACCTCTAATCCTGGTGACCCTATATAATAGGACACTCTCGAAACCCAAATTTAAATGGTTCCTCTGTTGATCTTATTGGCCTGTGTACCTGAGGCTCCAAGCTTGCCATTATGTTGCGACCATTGCCCACACACAGCTCGACCCTTGCATCAGAGCTGCAGCCTCATCTGGAGTTGGCAATCGGTGCCGAACAGTGGCAGCATGCAGTAGCAGCAGAAGTTACCTGAGATTGGATCATGTGTTTGAGGATATCACGGTTCTCGAATGCTTCAGTGGCTCTGCTCGCATTGGGGCAGCATTCCGTTCAGAACTTAGCACAGGTTTGCATTTGTGTGATAGCAAATGCACTGATCATGAGAATGGGGACCAGTTAATTATTGTGTTGCCGGCTCAGGTGCTCAGGGTGCCAGGGCGCAGCCTAGTTGCATTCGATAATGTCACCCTTCCTACACGATGTGTGCCTTTTCCCAGGAGCACCTACGACAAGGTGAATGACCCGATTTGCCAAGATCTAACAACACTTGCTGGCTTTTTGGGCCTCATTAAACGGGCTCTTCGATTGGAGCCAGGAGGACTACTATGGCTTGCCAATCCCTGCCACATGCATGTGTGGATGTCGTCCAGTGTCCACCAAAGGGGTCCAGAACGGCCGTGGGGAGATGTGAGCAGAGACAGCAACTTGCCAATAGTCTGTACTGAGTGGATGCTGTTTGATCCTTGTGGTGCCTCGGCCCCACGTGCATTATCTAAGGTGTTCGCCGCAGTAATTGTATCACATCGAGAGCCTGCCTCATCCTCTACCTCATCACTTGTCGTGGGGTCTGGTCTGCAATTGAGCAACCGGTTTCGAGCACACTGAAGTTTGTGCCGTATTTCCTGCATCTTCGAAAACTCTTGCTGGCATGCAACGGCGAGATGTGGAAGTACTGCAGCTTGTTCCTTGGATCGCACACTTGAGTGATGATGTTAGCAGTCTATAGCAAAGATCCTAGATCATGTCCAAATCTAGGCCCAGGCTTAGCTGTATTCTTGATGTTGTCAACCAAGCTGGATGGGGTTATATGGTCACGACAATGCAAAGCCCAGCTACTGCATCGGCTCCTCGCGAGGGTCTCAATTGACCGGTTCAACCCCCCTGCAGAAATCCTGAAAAGCTTTCTGTGTACAGATGAGGCGATGGATCATGAAGCTGAAGAATCGGATGACACGAGAAAGCCGCTCAAAGTACCAAACAGCAGCCAAGAAGGTTGTTGTTAGGAGGAAGCGCAGTGATGGGACAACTGCAGTGTGGGGGGCCTACACTCAAGCATATCGAGTATCTGTCTGGTCTCGGGCAATCCGTCTACCAACTAAGAACTGGGACCAAACACCTCACCGCGACGCAATCTTATCCCGAAGGCTTTGCTAAAGCTGTCGCTACCCTGCACTTGCAAGACACAGAAAGGGCCTCTTAGCAGCAAAGGGCAAACTGCAGAGGGCATGTAGATCATAGCGAGTATGATACAAGATCATCTATATACTGTATCCGAGGTGTCTCAGCCCCTGGGCTGACTCTCGAGGGCATACTCAATGCTCAGTTAGAGGCCAGTTCGCAATATGTTTTTCAGGCAGTTTAATTACTTGATGCCCCACAAATCCCTGCCTTCTGGCTGTATCCTAGGACTCCCCTGGCAAGTGGACTGAAGCTGAGCTCGGCGAGCTGCAAGAGTTTCTCGTGTCCGAAGCCAGCAAAGGTGCCTGGAAGCCGCTAGAAGGGGTGCCGCTGTAGTGTCTACATGTTATAAACCAAGGTCATCCGTGAACCTATTATAACACACTCTAAATATCACTTGGAGGTTCATGGGTAGTTGTTTTAAGTGGAGCTATAAGTCCCCTCATATGGGTTATTACCCTCCGATACTTTATAACCCTACGTATATACTTATAACTGCCCATGAACCTCCAAGTATTCACACTGAAAGTTTGAGCCGTCGGTTTGCCTCCCTGACATACTAGCAGGCCTGTGGAATTGATTTGATTTTGGATTACAGCAGTGTCGGGTTGAGGACTTTAGGGCAGGTTGTTGTGCTGTTGGTTATAACATTAGCATAGTATACATATGCACAATTGAATTGTTTTTTTTGGGCTTTCTGCTTTCTCTCTCGGATCGGGGTTTGCTTGCAGGACTAAGAAGTTCAGGCATGTCGGGACAGTGATCAGGGTGTTTTGGGTGTCGCTGATGTCAAGTTCTGGGATATATTCTGTGGCAGCATCGGGGCCCTCAGGCTTTGCAGGTCTTCGCTGACCAGCTGTTGCAATTGCCGGGTCTCGGGTCAATGTCTTGCCTATTATCCTGACCGATGGTACGAAATCCTGTATTACATCATTGCAATTGTCATGTAAATATATTATTAGCACCAAAACCCAAATTTACATTACCCAAGACCCGCAACCTTTCGCTGCGACTGCTAGCTATTTAGAAGCTGCTTAGAGGCTTCGAAGCGAGCTGCAGATTCTGGACTGCAAAGCACTATATCCCTTATCAGGGTCTTCAAGTCCTTAATAATCATTTATCTGAATCTAAACCCTATATACATACATATCTATTCTACGCAATAAATCTTGATTTATACTCATGATCCTCCCGAGACCCATTACCTGAATTATCATATATGTTGAAGCACTGGCAGTACCAGACACTCCAAAATTCGAGCAAGTTGCTGATGCCAAAGCGACACCTCGGAGCTGGGTTCCAGAAGGTTTGGGCTTGAAGGGCATCTTTACTGTTGCTGTGATTATATACTACTTGTACGACTATTCGAGTGGTTGGTTGGGGACTCCGGCTGGGGCAGGCTGGGGGGGTGGAGTGGCGGGGGTCAGCCCTACCGAGAGGAGCCAGGCACATCAAAAACGGCTCCTCCACACCGTTGGCCAGGTGTGGGGCAGTAGTGCGCATGACCGCAGCAGATCCTCCTTGAGGCCAACGTGCCAGCGCCGGCACATGACAGTGGGGCAGTGCGCTAATGTGCCCACTGGGGAATGGACTGCTGAGGGCCCTGCGGGCAATCTGTCAGGTGTTGCGGCTACCAGGACGGGAGGCCCGACTTGTCTTTGAGCATGCTGTGGTGGTGGTGGTGGTGGTGGTGGTGGTGGTGTGGGTGGCGGTGGCAAGTTTTCTGGGGCTCGGCCCGAGGACCATGCCTGCTTTGACAAACCTGATGCTCATGGTGCTTGCCGCCCTCACACAGCTGATGTTCATGATGCTGCTTGTGGTGGCGAAGTTTGTGGGCCGGGCCTGGGCCTTGCTAGTAGCAGTAGCAGTAGCAGCAGTAGCCAGAAGTAGTAGTAGTAGTAGTAGTAGTAGTAGCTAGTACTAGTAGTAGTAGTAGTAGTAGTAGTAGTAGTAGTATAGGTAAGTAGGTAGGTAGGTAGGTAGGTAGGTAGGTAGGTATGTAGGTAGGTAGGTAGGTAGGTAGTTAGTTGGTTAGTTGGTTACTTGGTTACTCGGTTACTTGGTTACTTGGTTGGTTAGTTAGTTAGTTAGTTAGTTAGTACTTAGTACTGTAGTTAGCATAGTAGTAGTAGTAGTCGTCGTCGTCGTAGTAGTAGTAGTAGCAGCAGTAGCAGTAGCAGCAGTAGTAGTAGTAGTAGTAGTAGTATAGTAGATAGTGTCATATTAGATATTGCTGCCTACGACATCCCAAGCCCTAGAAGCCCTACTGAACTTCAAGACCTGAGAGTAATGCCCATGGAACCAGCCACCGATTGTTCCTGTGCACAGCAGTGCAATTCGTTTGTGCAGTGGTGTTGTGCTCCAGGAACCGAAGTTGCTTGCCATCCGATCACTATAGCTAGTTAAAACCCGAGATTCGTGCCCAAAGACAGACCAGCATAATATTACAACCCAGAGCAAAGCCCGAATTGTTGTAGCTAGCAAGGGTTTTTGACCCAGCCCTTTTGCCAAGGCTCCGAAGTAAGCCTGTCGGTCGCCATACACAGAAACAGCCCGCGATAGATGCCGTTAGACCGCGATATTCTGCGTTAGAAATAGGACGAAAGACCTTCTGAGACAAGGTCTCGCGATATTCCGCGTTAAACCGCGATATTCCGCGTTAAACCGCGATATTCCCTCCAAGCCGGTCCCGGGTTTGCTCTCCCTAAGCCCCAAAACCCAAACCCCAAACCCCAGAGACCCCCAAATCAGCAAGCTCAAGCCCCAAACCCAAGACCCGAATCCTAGACACCCCAATTTGGGCCTAAAACCCATCCCCAAAAAGAGAAACCGAGTGCTTGAAATCTCGCCAGGGCTATTGAGGGCTACGTGGCTTTGTCTATCTATATATATATATATTTAAAGCTATATTTACTAGACTTGATTAAGGAGTGCAGCCAATATAACTTATTATATAACTACAATTATAGATCTTATGCTATACCCCGAACTTAAATTTGTGCCTAGCCCCCTAAACCCATGATCACTAGGCCCCTTACCCACCGGAGCAGCTTCGACACCTCAATTTGAGCAGGGAGCTGAAGTCAGCTGATGCCAGAGATGTGCAGCCGGCCAGGATAAAGTGATGAATCCTTAGAAGTGAGCGGCACTGTTCCTTGTAGATCTACTTAAGTGTGTTGTGAAGTGCCTCGTGATGAGTGCTCAAGTCGGTACCTAGCTGTTAGCTGTAGGTTTGTGTGGAAGCATGGGAAAGCGAGGAGGGGGGGCGGAGCAGCCGATCCCTGTGTCAGCACGTGTGCAGGAAATGGTGGAGAAGGCACAAGCGAGAAGAGGTCGCATGGCCTCTGCCTCGCCCACGCCTGTGCCCAAGGAGCCCTCCACACGGCAGGTAGCCACCCCAACCCGTTCCAAGTCCCGGGGCCCTCAAGAAACCATGCCACCTCCGGCACCCAAGATGTTTGTTGAGAACTCCTCCGAGCCTGGTGGGAAGACTTGTGACACACCCCGCAAGCAGCCTGTCCGAACAGTCTCCCAGACGTCTGTCGACACACCCTCCAAGCAGCCTGTCCGAACAGTCTCCCAGACGTCTGTCGAGACACCCTCCAAGCAGCCTGTCCGAACACTTTCACAGACGACTGTCGAGACACCCTCCAAGCAGCCTGTCCCAACACTTTCGCAGGAGTCTGTCGAGACACCCTCCAAGCAGCCTGGTGGAACACTTTCAGAGAGGTCTGTCGAGACTGTCAAGACACCCTCCAAGCAGCCTGTCCAGACTCCGTGCAAGCCGAAGCCCATGCTGCTGGACACACCAGCCAAGCTGAAGCCTGTCGAGACACCCTCGAAGATGTCTATCGTCGACGAGACCCCTCAAAAGCATCAGATGCATGAAACACCCCAGGTGCCCATGTCTGTCGGCAGCACCATGAGCACTCCTTTGAAGTCTCCTGATTACAAGCGGCTCCGGCTGGGACCTTCCGAAGAGACCTTGCCCAGCATGCCTTCGTTTGAAGTCCAAACCCCAAGCAGCTACCGTCATGCTGACACGCAAAGCACAATTGCAGAGCAGTTTGGTGAGCTGCATCTTGGCTCCCGAAGCTAGGCGCAATTTAGTCTGATGTGTCTGATCTGTGCCTATATATGTAGACATGTAGCTACTAAACTAATATCTCCAAGTACATGCCTACCTGAGGCGAGTCTTTGGAGATGCCTCCGAGCCCCACGCAAGAGGACCGGGATCGTGATTGGTGCGAAAAACCCTAATTTATAAACCCTAAACCCTAAAACCCTGAAACCCTAAAACCCCTTGCACGAGCTTAAGCCCGGGACCCATCTAATAAGGTTCATAGGGTCTATATAGATATTAGGGTTTAGGGTTTTTCCTTGCTATACAAGGTTAACCATTGAAGACCTGATGGTGATGTGCTGTTGGCTGAAAACCCATGCACCCTAATTATATAAGACCTTATATATGTGTGTATATATATATATATATTTTTATTATAAATTAAGTCTGGAAATTACATAATTACAAGCCTGACTCTGTAGTGTGGGTCGTCCGTAGTGACAATATGCTTTGAGCATAATCTGCTTGTTTATGAGGCCACTGAAGTTAAATAGCTGTTGTTATTATAGGCTTTAAAAAACTTAAATACTTATGGGGTTTGTAAATAATATGTACATACAAATCCCGAGCCCGAAGCCCTGAATCCACAGGAGAAATGCCACACATGTTCCAAACCATGCAATGCCATGGAGATGATCAAGAAAGACCCTTGGATTGCAACAAGGGGTAGCTGAGTTTAGGCTGCTCATGTCGAAGTTAAACCCACATGCTGTGATAAGGGATCGACTACTTTCTGCAGCTGCGAGTGCCTGCTGATGAGCATGCAGCCCAAGCCCAAGCCCGGAACCGAGAGCCCACCACGGGCCAGTGTGCAAACGTCGGCCAAAGTGAATCTTGCCTCGCCCGGACAGAAGGAGCATCGTGCAGAGGTGACGACACATGTGGAGCTCACGAATTCCAAGGGTGGACTGTCGGCTTCGACAGATACCTCTGTCGAGGTGTCAGTGCCAGCCGCAGCTGCGAACCCAGGCGCAGACGATCTAGAGCAGGAGTTGGAAAGAATGGTTGACACTGCAACAGCTGCTGGGGATCAAGTGGTGTGTTTGGCGAAACCCACCCCAAAGCCCGAGCCGTCGACGGCCGCCGCGAACAAGACCGAGAAGGAGGAGAAGCTGGAGGCTGTCAGCTCCATGATCCAAGAGATGCTGAAGAGGCCAGGCACCATCGACATCGAGGCGTTGCAGAAGGCAATGGGCGAAGCCTCGACAGCACAGGCCGAGAAATCCGAGACGACCGCAAAGCCGCCGGGACCAGACTCAACGGCACAGGCCGAGAAATCCGAAGAGACCGCAAAGCCGCCGGGACCAGACCCAAGGGCACAGGCCGAGAAATCCGAAGAGACCGCAAAGCCTCGGGGACCAGACCCAACGGCACAGGCCGAGAAATCCGAAGAGACCGCAGCTGTGCCCGATCCCGACAGCAAACCCAAGAAGAAGAAGAAGCGAGAGATGACAGATGATGAGCGCGAAGCCCACAACTACTACATGAAGTTCTACAGATCCTTGCGCCCCCCAGATGTATATCAGTAGAGGAACTAGGAGGTTCGCCACATGCAGTTCTAATATAATTAATAATATAATTTATGCCGAAGACCCTAGTTGCTGCAGCTCAGGTTCAAGCAGTTGCCCGCCGGAGGTCGCCGAGAAAGCGTTTGATGCAAGCGGGAGGAGCCGTGCCTGGGCTACATTTATATGGGCTTAGTCGATCATCCAAATAGAGCAAGACCGCCGGGTTTGAGATAGTGCTTCAGTGCTTCAGGTGGGACTCAGATTATGCGACACCTCTTCGAGCAGTTCGCGAGTGCCGAGGGGAACTGGCAGAATTCTGCCATTATGCTCAATGTGAGATCAAAAAAAAAGGGCACTCGCCACGGCAAGTACATATGGCGGAAGTATGAAGATGTGAAGGCGCAGTATCTTGATCAAAGCTATATTCGGCTGCAACCTTAATTCTAATTTATAACACTGATCCCACTTACAACTGAGGTTTGGGGAGGCTGTGGGCAAGAACATCTATGAGGAGAAAAAGGCGGCCGATCCCAACATGACCGGGAGATGGGTCATGAAACACCCAGATCAGAAGGACAAGGAGGACTTGAGCCTTTCTAAAGCTTCCTTAGACCCAATACCCTCCACCCTGCTATTATAATTAGATATATAGATAAACAAGCCTACTAACTTGCCTGATCATCGAGAGCTTGATGCCAACACCCAAGTAAGAAGGTTTTGTGGGTGCCACAACAACCCACTTGAAAATACTGCCACTATCCCTAGCCCCGGACCCTCTTGATCAATATATGCTTGTAATTATTACATTGTGCCACCCAAAACCCTTATTAACAACCCTATCCCAAAACATGCGGCCCCTAAACCCTAAACCCTAAACTCGAAACCCGAGAGACTGCAAAAGCTTGAACTCCAAACCCTCAATGTAAAATCTTCGAGCTGGTGGGGTTCTCCTGTTCACCTCTCCTCAGGACTGGATTCTTCTGAAGTGCTTCGATTCCAAAACCGAAACGAATGACTCCGAGAGCGAGACAGAGTTCGCTCTCGAGCAAGAGGTGGGCTTGGAGGGGTCTGCAGCGGCTTCGGCTTTGTTCCTCTGATAAACTTAGCTGTAGTTTCGGGCTTCAGAATTCAGATTGGGTTTAGATGTCTTAAAAGACTATTGTTAGTATATTCTTGTTATTATATTTATAATAAGAATTTTAAGTTATATATATATATAGTAATATTTATTTATTGATTTATTTATTTACTTATTATTGTTATTCCTATTATTGTTGTTATCATTATTATTATGGTCTAGCAATTTTCAGCTTATCCCCCAAGCTGCTGGTTTCAGCTGTGAGAATCTATCCCTGATAGCATCAAAATAGCCCGAAAGTCTAATTATATTATAGGGTCTTTGGGGGCCCAAAAGCCTTAAAATATGAGTCCTTAGAGGGTAATTGGGTATTATATCAATTATATGGGCTCCGACACAACTCCAGACCCGAAACAACACCTAAACCTTATGTTGCTGCACGCCGAGGAAGCACATCATGAGCGATCGCAGCAGCGGCCAAGATCCTGATCACAAGCCGAATCCCGCGAACAAGGGTGAAAAGAAGCAGCCCAAGCCGAAGTCGGTTGTGCAGGAGGCTTGGACCCGCTTGAAAGCCGCAGCCGTGAAGCTTACCGAAGCTGATGGTTTGGAGCTGAAACTGAAGAACTCAGGGATGCAGCTCGCCATTCATATGTTACAGACATGTCATTCCTGTGTCATGTCCGTGGCCATACTACTTGAGCTGATACTTGATTGTGAGTGATATCTGAGGGGAAACCAATTCGTGGATGCTCTGATGGCCGATTCGGACCAGGTGATCCAGACCTTGAAGGCCAGTTATGCTGCTTTGAAGGAGTGCATCTCTGGTGACCTGAACGACGACGCCAAGCTCAAAGCGACGACAGATCTGACGAGTGCTATCAATGCATTCGATAGCAAAATGAGGTCTGTGAAAAAGGCCATGCCATCGGAGCAGAATCCCAAGCCCAAGGCCAAAGGAAAGGCTGCAAAGAAGTAGGGCCGATTTCAAGTGTGTGGCTGCGACCACACCGCTTTTGGTTCTTGTGTGCAGTGAGCAAAAGCTACACTCACTCGGATGAGATTTCATCCAGGGGTGGCGGGATATTATCGGCTGCTGCCTGAACTGCTTAGTTGGCCTGGGAGGTCGTGCTAAATTTCATTTGTAGCTAGAGCATAATACAACATGTTGTTTCCCCTAGCAAAGCCACCAGGTGCTCGTGCAGTTTAATCAGGCATGCAGCTTAGGATGTGAACCTGCCTCGGCACTAAGCACATGTGTGTCTGCGAAACCGGGAAAGAGTCAGGCTTGCCATTAGGGGGTTCTCTGATGTCTTGCAAATATACAGTGCACTGTCCGCTTCTACGATCCCTCCGCAGGTGTGCCGGGTGCAATCAAGCGCCGATTACTTGCTGGTGTCGGCACTGGTGCCGCTAGACAAAAGTCCCGGTCCTGCAGCAGTCAGCAGCAGCTTGAGCAGCGCAGTTCAGTCAGCAGCGCATCGAGCCGAGGAATTCAGTTCCTTGGCTGCTCAGGACATCGCAAAAGCCATCGAGTCCGCTGCTTGGCTATGGGGGTGATTGTGGCTTCTGGGATTTAGGGTGAGAGGCTTGGGGTTAGTTTTCTGCAAAGATTCAGGATAGACTGTGCGGTTTTCTATTATTGTATTGGGTGCTCGAAACGAAGCCGGGTAGTGGTAGATATACAAGTACTTATGTATTATTAGATAGATGCTTCCTGGTTCTTATAATTATCACGATAATTACGGTCTAGGTGTTATGGGTTTTATGTGTGCAATGGTTTTCCCAAGCCCTTCATCGAAACTATGCACGGTCTATCCTGGAAACTGAACTTTAGATTGAAAACCCCCCATGGCCTGCTCAATCGTACTCAGTCTGCCAAAGCCCCTCAAGCCCTGAAAACCTATACCCTCAAACCTAAACCTATATAGCAATAGAAGGTAAAGGCCAAAACCCATAATACCCCAGCTGCCCTAGCTATGCACGACCATAAACCGAGAAGTTCTAAACCTGTTATAAAGCCCCAATTAGCCTCTAAACCCCAATACAGCTTTCTTGCTCAGGAGTTTGGCAGCCAAACCCCTGGTACTGTTCAGCAACTCTTTACGTGTGGCAATTCTGGCCAGCAGCCTGGCAATGTGTGGCGGGACATGAAAGGTCGAACGGCATCCAACTGGGTTGCTTGCTTGCACTAGTCACTGGTATCAAATTAGCATGGCTGCACAAATCGAGTGAGGTCAACCCACAACAATGTAAAGTTTACAGTAGTTTTGCTTTGGAGTGTGTGTGTGTGCCTATCCGATTCTGCGATCATGATTCGAAGCCCAGGATCTTCCTTTGGACACTGTGTCTATCCCTGTACGATCGAAGCCGCACCTCAAAAAGTGTATGGAATCCAAACATGAGAACTTGAGCATCGTCCCTCCACACCTTTTGACTAGCTGGTTGTTGCACAATGGCTACATTCACTTCAACCAGACCAAAGGCCGTGAGTACTGGGAACATCATCGCCGCCAAGGTTTCGCCTGGATGCAAGGGCCGGCAGCAGAGCATCCTGAGCTGTCCGAGTCGAACCACTTCCAACCCGTATCCTTGTATGCAGATGAAGCAGAGTACACACTGTCAAAGGAGAAGATAACCATTCTTTTCATGAGCTCCCTGTCCTAGTAGTGGGCTCTGAACTTGATGACTTTATGCTATTTATCATCCTAAAGCCCTAAAACCCTCAAGCCCTAAACCCTGAGGATCCCTAAACCTGTAAGCCCTAATAATATATTGTTAATCTGAACCTTAATTGTTTGTCCAGGTTTTCCTTTGTATGAGGACAGCAAAACAGTCTTTGACACACGCTTTCCCATATGTGTTCTGCGAACGGAGAAATCACTGGGTGAGCAAAGCTGGGGGCCCATATGGTCCTATGTAGCCTACAGCATCAACCTGATGTATCACGGGAACTATCCGACGATGTCTTTTGACAACACCCCTCTAAAACCCTGTGGATGTTACATCCCTGGAAAGCCGATGTACGAGTCTCACGGCCAGAACATTCGATTCCGGCTGACAGAAATCCGCGGGGATTGGAAACACCACCAGCAAGTATGGGGGTTGGTCAAGGCAGCCTTTACCTCCAACAACGTTTGCCATATCTGTGAAGCTTCGAGGGCAAACCCGGCTTGCAGCATGCTGGAGTTCACGCCTCAACCGGCATGGTCGCACACCATTCGCTCCCATAGGGTTTTCTTAACTGAGATCTTGGGAAGCAATGCTTGCAGCCTCATCTACATCAAAGGCTTTCACTATTCCATGATACGATGGTGTTCTATGCACGCCATACAGCTTGGAGCCGGTTTATTCAACAATGGTGGGTGCTTTTATGAATTGATGAAGGTTTCTTGGTTTCCAGGCGGCACAGTGGCTGACCGCTACCGGAATGCATTTCGCAACTTCAAGGACTTCTGCAGTCGTCACAAGATCAAATGTGGACAGCCGATTTTCAAATCGTGGATGTTTGTCAACAGTGGCGAAGAGAGCTGCTCCTTTCGGAGCAAAGATCCTAGATCAGAATATTGTAGCATGTGTTCATTTTAAATTCACCCAACAGGTGTAGCAGTACTTACTCGACCTCATGGTTCACTTATACTACATATATATGTGCTAACGAAGCCAAGTTTATGTCATGATCCGGAAACCCAAACCAACAACCGAGTTAGTTATCACTCACAAGCACGGAAAATTGGGAAAGTCTAGCTCCGAAAACAAAACTCCCTTGACCCAACCTCATACCTCCTCAACTCGAAACCACGACCCTCTAAGCTTTGCCCAAAATCCCAAGCATAAGGTCTTGTCAATATCCCAGATTTGAAGCCTTGGTTTCAATTGAATCTGGATATCCTATAGCATCCAAGGCATTTAATAGCCGGATAATCACTTCGTGGCTTGCAAGCGAGATGGCTGCTGCGGCAGAGCATCACCGGACGGAGCGGCTCATACTGGGAGCCCAGGCTTGCTGGGCCCTTCATGCATTCTACTGCAGACTCGAAGCATCGAAGCGCTATCCGTCGCGAAATGATGCTGGACGTTAACCATAGTGCGGCATGGATGCTCTGTCCAGTTTTTCTGACTTTAAATTTTCCATATATATGTATATATACATATTGAAAATGCAGTTCCTGAGCCAAGGAAGCCCAAGGCTTGGTGGATGTTTGCCTGCTTCACTTGCAAGCCTACTCGAAGCTGGCCAAGCAGGCAGCTGATGCTGGTGAGTGCCCGATCTTAAATATGTATATTGCATCGAAGTCGTTGTGTGAGTTTTGGAGCTAAAGCATTTTTTTGTTGTACTTCATCCGAGGATGGCCTGGCAGATACGGCCAAAGCATCACGTGATGCATCACCTGGGTTTGGACATGCTGGAGCAGCGATACTCCTGCAAATATTACCATTGCTTCCGTGACGAAGCTGCCATGAAATATGGCAAACGAATCTCAGCGAAGTTATGCATGATGTCCCATAAAAGCATGCAAGCCAAGTTGTGATGTCAATAGTTCTTTCTCCGAGGTCTAGCACAAAAGTGCCAACAGGATGGTGTCTTGGTTTTTATTCGGCAACTTTTTGAGGAGGCTGGGTACAGTAGCTTCAAAGCAGTGGTTCAGAAGCCCGCCCGCCAAGGTTTGGAGAAAACGCTGCTCCAAAAATGGTACTTGGGGCTTCCCGGCTTCAAATCGAGGTTTGACGACCTCCCTCAAACCCTGAAAGCCCTCTCTTATTTGCCCAGGTACAAGAACGTCCCAGCCAAGCTGCGCAATGGACAGCTGAGTAGCTGTGGCGGCCGCCGGGCGTAGCGGGGTATGGCGGGTACAGGGTTAATAAGCCATATATATAGCGCTAGGGTCTTTAAGCCCTAAATCCCTAATCAGGGTTATAAATTAGATCTCCATGCCCCACTCGCTTATTGAACAGCTGCTTCTAGCTGCGCTGATTCGTGCAATGGCTGGAAACAAAATCCGTCGGCTGTTTCCTAAACCCCTAAACCCCTAAACCCTAAACTCGAGCCTTAAACCCCTAACTTGCCTCAGCCCCCTAAACCATATAATCTTAAACCTTGCACTTCTACACCGGCCAGAGTCCTGCAGCCAAGATGTGGTTTTGGATTAGGGGGGATACGCATCTGGGGTAGGGCTCCGAAGGCTCGAGGCAAAGGAATTTGGTGATGTACAGGCAAGGGTAATGCAGTTTTTGGGATATGGTGGGTCAGTTTCCGGTGGCATCTAACCAAGAAGTCTTACATGAGACGGCTTATATGTCGTTATTTTGATGAGTACCAAAACCACTATCAGCCCGATTCCATATATTTTACTCCAAAACCACTGATGCCGCATATTTCAAGGACTTTGCCGAGACCTTCAAATATGAGGTCTCGGATGCTAAGGGTTATATTATATTATATTATATTATATTTT
>CAJNJA010007395.1:546-16166 GCA_905231915.1 Symbiodinium necroappetens
TTAGGGTTTAGGGTTTAGACCCTGAAACCCTAAAGGCACCACAGCCAAGCCTGGGCCTCTACACCCCGAACCCCACACCCTCCTACACCTTAAAGGGGGTTGAGGCTTTGGGGTTTCAGTGGTTTTGGCCTTTAGGGTTTAGGGCTTCAGGGNNGGGTTTGAGGGTTTTAGGGTTTCAGGGTTTGAGGGTTTTCAGGTTTAGGTTTACACAACTCGGCTGGGCTGCAGGTATTCAGTTCCTCCTACGGCAGGGCTATTCGGTGGCAGACATCCAAACGCCCACACCGGAGGCGCCCTTTCCTTGAGGAGGACTTACGGCCACCCTTAAGGTTTCCTATAGTGGCCTAAAGAGGGCTTAGGGTTTGGGATTTAGGGTTTAGGATTTAGGGTTTGGGGTATAGGGCTTAGGGCTTAGGGTTCAGGGTTTAGGGTCCCAAAGAAGTAATCAGCGACATTATTATGTGGGGTTCCTGTTTGTGGTTATACTACGAAGAAAACATTTACTCACTGAGGCCCCGGTGTTGTTGCTTTCGGGTTTTGGGGTTGACATTGAGGGTTCAGGGTTTAGGGTTTAGTCTAGGACATTTTCAGGTGGGTAGTTACCGTTATAGGAGCCCTATAGAAGGTCTATATACATTATAGAAGCCTTCTAGAAGCCCTATATACCCTAAACTCCCCACCTGTAGTTTCCTTTAGTTTAGGGTTGAGTTAAGGGTTGTAGGGTCGATGACTGTACGGTGCAAGGTTGGGGATTGGCGACAGGAGGTTCTGACCCATCAACCCTGCACCCTGAACAGAGTAGGTCCAGGTGCTCTGTACCCTAATTAAACCCTAAACCCTAAACCCCTAAACCCCTAAACCCTAAACCCTATTTTTCGGTGTCAAGTGGGCTTATAGAGGTCCGAACACCTGCAGCCCAGTCGCGAAAACCTACACCTTAAGCCCTTCATCGATTGTCCGTCACCAGGCGTTTCCGTCTCAGCTCCAACGTAAATCCTAGCAGGGTGTCCGGGTCTCTGGGCATAGGTTGCACTTCTAGTTCCTATCTAAGCGCGTTCGTGAGTGACTAGGTTCTAACCCCTAAGCCCTAAAACCCTAAACCCTAAAACCCTAAAAACGCAATTAATAGGTCCGCCTTTTAGGGCACCTATCAACTCTCCCTGCAAAATGCCCGGAGAGCCCCTAACGGAGGGCTCCAGGCGTCCAACCAGCAGCACCCCAGACCCACAACTCTCCAGAGATTAGGGTTTAGGATTTAAGGTTTAGGGTTTAGTGGTTTAGGGTTTTGGGATTTAGAGTTTAGGGGTTTAGGGTTTAGGGGTTAGGGTTTGGGGTTTAGGGTTTAGGGGTTTAGGGGTTTAGGGTTGCTTGTGTCTTGGACCCCTAAACCCTCAACCCAGCCAACCAACCAACCTCCCTGCACAACATTGACTGTGAACTCGGCCCTTGGCCCTTTTGTTCGGGCTGTTTTTTGTTCAGAGGTTGTCATAACTGCGTTTGTTACTGAAGGTTTCGGGGTTTAGGGATCAGGTTGTTTCTGGCCAAGAGGGGATATGCTGGCTTTAGGATTGCTCCGAAACGGGAGCGCAGTGAAGTTTTTGCCCAAGAACGCCTTCAAAAAAAGCGTGGTTATAGGGTCTGGGCTGGGGCTAACTTATGGGATCCTTAAGGGAGGGTGGTTCAAGCGGGGAGGGTCCTAGGAATCCTTAGGGAGCTAGGGAACCTAAGGGAGCCCTAGGGAGAACTGGGGATTATTGGGTTATATACCCCTCTTAGAACCCCCTCCCTTGAGGATCCCATAAACACTGACCCAAGCAGGTCTATGGGAGTATCATGCAGCGTATCCGAGAAGACTTGAACTTCTTGGGAGTGGCTGGGACGCAGAGAGCGCGACAAGGGCCCTTTTAGCATCTTCCAGGGTTTAGGGTTAGGCTGTAGCTGGAAAGACCTATTCTTTAAACACGTAGGTTTTTTTGGGTTACAGGAAGGGCCTCTCAAAGGGTCTTCCAGGGCGTTTCTTTTATGGCATGTAGGTGGTCTTCGGCTTCTTGGCTTTGGATGTTTCCATGCCTTGAGTAGGGCTGCTCCATATCACTCGGTGAAGCGGCCCTCCAGGCTCCCCGCTATTGAGGAAGGCAGAGGTCTGTCGCAGAGACCCAACGGCTTAGGGTTTAGGGGCAGAGACCAAACGGCTTAGGGTTTAGGGTTTAGGGTCCCTGTGTCATCNNCCCCCCCCCCCCCCCAAAAAAAACAATCAAGTCAGCATGGCTGCTGTAAAGCCACCTCAACATGTCCATGCATGCCTGGAAGATTGCAATCTCAGAGCCTCGACTTTAGCAGGGCTCTGATTTGTTTTAGGGGCCTGAATACTTCGTCATGCCATTCTGTGGCGCTCCTTAGCCTAATGCACAGATCCCCAAAAAATGATCTAAGTACTGCGGACCTGAACACTCAACTGGCACTCTAGGTATCTGGTCAAGTCAACTTCAACGGCGGCAACGACAGAGAGAACACTTTGGTGTTGGAGCAGGCACCAACTTAACCCTTCATCGTTAATTTGTACACCCTAAACCCTAAACCCCCAAAACCCTTAAAGCGTAAAACAAGATCCTGAGCCCCGAGCCCCTTCAACTTTCATCCCTAAGCACGAGACCCTAAACCCTCTCAGCCATCATCCCTACCAGCCTAACCTCCTGGTTTAGGGTTCTGGGTTTAGGGTTTAGGGTGGGGATGTAATTTAAGTTACCACAATAAAAAAATTCTATTTTCTGTAGATCCCCATTATGGTAACTGAAATAACAATCCCTTGCCAAGACCCTAAACCCTAAACCCTAAGAACCCAGGGTTTAGGGTTTAGGAACCGGTGAGAAGGCCATGGCCCGGAAGACCCAACGCCGACGCAGAAGTACCAAGAGACTCCAAGTAAGCTGAACTACGGCTGATGGTGTAAATAAATGATTTCATCCTGCATGAATAAGGAAGATATATAAATAGATAAATAAATAAATATATATATATATATAGGTACTTTAAGGGCTAAGCAAACACTACGGTTGATGATATAGATCCTGCATTACCCATAATACAGAAATATACCAAAAATTCCCCATAGTTCCGGATCCTTCAGGTAATGGCATTACCCTTAATAAGGAATATACCATAATTCCCATAGTTTAGGGTCCTTTAAAGGTAATGCAGGAGTCATATCATCAAGAATAGCTCAGATGAGTGTAGAAGCGGCCTCTGGGTTTTAGGTTCTACACGGTTTAGGTTTTTGTTTTAGGCTTTTAGGGTTTTGGGGTTTGCGTTTAGGTTTTAGGGTTTAGGGACTTTAGGGTTTAGGTTTTAGGGTTTTAGGGTTTGGGGTTTAGGGTTTTCTGCAGGCGCAGGTTATTGAGTCTTCTGTTAACTACCCATAGGCCCCTAGGTAGTTCCTTTTGGGGAATAACTTGGAACTACTTAGGGGCCTATGGGTACTGAGCAACCAGTCTTGAAGTAAACGACGTTCACTGGAGCATCGGGGTCTTAGATAGCCAATGGGAGAACTCTCAGTTTTCTGGCCTTAGGGTTTAAGGTTTAGGGAGAACTCTGATTTTCCTGGCCTTATAGGTTAGGGTTTGGGGTTTAGGGAGAACTCTAACTTTCCTGGCCTTGTAGGTTTGGTATATCCCAAAAACTGTGAACTGCTTAGGGCCTGGTTGTTGAAGACGAGCGGGGCCCTAAGCTGAATCGTTTTCAGTCATTGATGCCAAATCAGGTACGCTGAACCCGAAAACCCTAAACCCGAAACTGCAGCCCCAAAAGGCGTCGGCTCTTGCTTTGTAAGCGGCTAAACTGAGATGTGCTCTTCAAGTCCCGGCAGCATTTAGAGCGCCAGCCCTAAGTCCCAAAATGTCCAACCGGGCAGACGTAAATGGCCCTCCAAAGAAGATGTAGACTCCACATCCCAAGCCCCTAAAGCCCCTAAACCCTAAGCCCTAAATCGCAAACCCCAAACCTCAAATCCCACGTTCGGAGCCAAGCACTTCGTTGGTTTGTCGTGACCGATCTTCCCGTCGTTCTTGAAGAGTCCTAAACGCTGCACCCGGAACCCTGTTGTGCTCTATCAACGAAGCATGCAAATCTGACGTATTGGAGACCAACGGAGTCATATCACAACTGTATGACAGCATGTTCTGCGGTACTGTACCGGAGGTACACATATGCAGTACTGATTAGTGATGTCTGGCAACACAACATAAGGTCAAGTAGGGACCCCAGGGATAGCATAGTGGGTTCTGAAGCCGCTGTGGTATTCCTAAACCCTGGAACTGCGACCGCTCGAACATCAAGTTGATGCCAATCTGCGCTCGACAATCACGGCGATACATGAAGAAGCCGCCTATCAGGTCAGCGATAGATACCATGCCACCAAAATCAAAACGACACAAGGTATCCGCCAAGGATGTCGACTGGCCCCGGCCTTGTGGTCGATACTGTCATCACAAGTGCTCTGGGATCTGACGCCGGCAGAATCCACTCCAATGCAGCTCCCGTGGACATTATTTGCGGATGACCACTTAGGTCACTGGCAGCTTCGGACGATCCACGAATTGCTCTAAACCCAAAGCCCTATAAGTCCCTACTATATATTCCCTAAACCCTGACCAAATTCTAGATGTAGGCTGCCATCTCCACATACCAAAGCATGAGACCGGAGGGTTGTTGGTATTGAGTAAGAAGGGTTTAGGGTTTAGGGTTACTCCTACTTAGAATCTTACCCAGCACTGCTGACGAGTTCATACCTCACGTCGTGAAGGCGTATTGAGTCGCTGCTTCTTCGTGACTTACGTAGAAGCTGAATGAGTGCACTTTAGATATATGATCCCCTTATACAACTGAATGTTTACACTTGCTGGGCTTATATATGAACTCAGCAACTAAGGTGCTGGGTTTTTTGGCCTCAGAAAAGACAAGGACAGAACCACCCTACCCCCCCCTGAATCCAACCCCACACCCAAACCCGAAATCACAAACCTCTTCAACTGAACCCTTGGTGACAACTTAAAACAATAGCCTGGACTCTTCTGCAAAAGAACCCAAACCGTACAGATCCTTCTCAGAACGAACCCTAACCCATCCATCCTTCTTGTCGGAGGTGCAGTCTGCGGGGGTGGTGGACGTTGCGCACATCCCACCGAATGGAACCATTGATTGGATAGGCAATGGCTCTGCCGAGGCGCGGCTTTGGCAGGCTTTTTGGATTTTGGGTTTAGGGTTTATGGTTCGGGGGCTTGGGGTTTCGGGCATAGGCGTTTAGGGGTTCAGAGGTGTAGGGTTTAGGGTTGTGCGGGATTGCAGTTGGTCGATGTCGTACCATCAAGTAGCTGGCCCATCGCGGATGGATTCGTGGCACACACTATTCATGGTCGCGTCATAATTAGTCATTGGTTGGGCGGAGGGGGGCTTATGCTTCCCTGGGTGCAACATGGAGCCCTAAACTCAGATCTAAATGGCGAGGCATGGTTGGGCGCTTAGCGGTTTAGGGTTCAGGGTTGGGAAAGCCATGCGGTTTCTGGGGAGCGGTTTTGTATCTTCTCAGAAGTCTCCGGTATAGGATCTGGGACTCATCTTTCGTGGGTGGGTAGAGGGCTCCTTCGCATAGAGCTCCTTCGCCGTCAGCGAGTTTCGGTTCAGGGCCGATGAAAGACCCCTAAACCCTAAACCCTAGAGACCTAAAGCCCTAAACCCCTAAACCCCTAAACCCTAAACCATAAACCCCTAAAGCCCTAAACTTCTAAAGCCCTGAAGCCCTAAAGCCCTAAACCCGAATTAGACCCCAAACCTTAAAGCCGCGAGGATCCTGAAGGGAGGGTGGTTCAATTTGAAGAGTGTCGCAATGGGATCGTCAGGATTCTCCTTTACGGAGACTCTCAGAAGAGGTAGGGTTCAGGGTTTCGGGTTTANNTTTAGGGTTGAGGGTTTTGGGTTTCGGGTTTAGGGTGTAGGGTTCAGGGTTTAGGGTTTAGGGTATAGGGCATTGGGTTTAGGGTTGAGGGTATGGGGTTTTGGGGGTTTAGGGGTTTAGGGTTTAGGGTATAGAGTTTCGGGTTTCGGGCTTACGGTTTAGGGCTTAGGGTTTAGCGTTTAGGGTATAGGGTTTCGGGCTTAGGGCTTAAAGCCCAGAAACCAAAACCCCCTGAAATCTAAACCCTAAACCCTAAACCCTAAACCAAGAGCGAGTCATGGTGTGGCCGGGCGTAGATGCACGGAGGAAGCCTCAAACCTGGCATCATAGCAGTCGAAGCAAAGAGAGGTGGGAGTTTCCAAAAAGAAGGGGTGACCTTATTTTAGGGTCCTTATTAATAAGGCTCCTACTATTTAGGGTACCTTATTCTAGGGTCCTTAAAATAAGGCTCCTACTATTTAGGGTACCTTATTCTAGGGTCCTTATAAATAAGGTAACTATACTTATAATGACTTAGAACCCCCCAATTAAGGTACTTATTAATAAGGATCCTACTCTTTAGGGTACCGTTTTAGGGTCCCCTATTTTCGGAAACCCCCTAAACCCTAAACCCCAAACCCTACATAGCAGGGTCCTTAAAATAAGGCTCCTACTATTTAGGGTATCATATTAGGGTCCCCTATTTTCGGAAACCCCCAGGTCAAAAAGCTACCTTTCTTGCCGAAAGAAATGAGAGGCCGAATGTCGCTATCTTACAACACCATGGAAGTCTACTTCTTTTCTGACATACTTAGCTTAGGGGGTCTAAGCCCAAAACCATACAAGTAGGCCACACCAATGCTAGATGTTGAGGGCGAAACATCATCCCGGTTTGGGCAGTGTGAGATTTTTTGCAGGTTGAAGCCTAGAGGCAGTCGCCAACGGGTGTTCAGCGGATGCTGGATGTAAGAGACCCTAAACCCTAATCCCGTCCAGATGCATCAGGATGCGTTGCTTACTTCCTTTGACCGTGCGGAGTTTTTCTGATTCCTTAGGGTCCCGGACTGGATTCGGGATGTTGCCCCCAAGAAGGAGTAGCTGGCAGGGTGGCAGGCAGAGTACACCCACTGCTGCAACACCCCAAACCCTACGTCCTAAACATTAAAAGCCTGACACCCTAAACCCAAGACCCTGCAGTACTGTGTTGTCCGACGCGGTCTTAACACTTGAAGTATATCTTCTGGGGTAGATGCTAGTATACATACATTAAGGACTATAGGGAGAAAGTACTATTTCAATAGTTCAGGTCGAGGCCCCTACAAATGTGGGTCTATGCCAGGGACCGCCCTCAAGTGAAACTCTGCTATAGCGCATCTGTGCTATAGCGCATGGCGCGCCTCGTTCGCCAAGGCACCACAAACGTCCGAAAAGAAACAGCGACAGTTAGAGCACCAATAAGGATGATGATGCTCATCAATAGAAGATCGATCATCTTTCTGCTTTGCATGTTCATCGTCTGCGCCATCAACATCATCATCGCCTTGTGACCATCCGCAGCGCCATCACTGTTTTCGTGTAAACCATGATCGCCATACCTAAATAAGCCGTCATGATGATGACTGGGTTGCTTATTAAGGGATTTCAAATTAAGTTGCCCTAATTACAAGGGATCTATAGTAAATAGTATGGTTTCCTTATTCTGGTAACTTAAATTAAATCCTTTAGCAAGAGCCCAGATGATGGCGATGATGATATGCAAACCAAGAGTCTCAACCTTCAGCCCTGAAGAACCCCAGGCCCAAATCCCAAAACCCAATATCCCAAAGACACCCACCCTAAACCCTGAACCCTAAACCCCAGGCCCAAATCCCAAAAGCCAATATCCCAAAGACACCCACGATGTTCGCAAGAAGGCCACCTATTGGGACGTTGAGCCCGCAGAGGTCTTCGAGCTTCTTGAAGCTGAGAGGGTAGGTCCTTTAAGGACCAGAAATGGGTTTAGGGTTTAGGTCCTTTAAGGGCCATAAATGGGTTTAGGGTTTAGAGGGTAGGTATGGGGTTTTAGCAATTTACGGTTGTAGAGTGTGACGCTGGCTGTTACAGTGCTAACAGACAACGAATACCAACAGGCACAAATAGTAGGCAACAGCGATAGTCACAACAGCGACTTGGAACAAAAAGAACGTAGCCACCGGTTTAAGTGCTCAAATGAATCAAGTAGGTTGTGTGTACTATTCGCTCAAAGGATATCCTGGTCAAAACTCCCATCCCAGACCCTGTCAAACTCAAAACCCTTGAACCCGAACCCCCCAAATTTTTATTCACAAGCAGTGCAACTGCTTGTTCTCATTTGAGGTAGTAGGGCAACCTCAAGTGGGATTGGTTCGACGAAAGCTTTAATTTTCGCGACTCTCTCACCCCCATGCCCAAAGCTTAGCAAGTCACTGGAAATCTGCCTCAATCCTTAAGCTTTAAGCTCTAAACCCAAACCAAAGTCAATTTTGCTCCGACGGCAACCCTCACCGACTGCAGGAAACCCGTAAACCCCAAACCCTAGACCCTAAACCCTAGACCCTAAACCGAAACCGAATCACCCGGAGGGGGCTTCTTGCATTGAAGGATCGCAGGTTCATGGGCAGACTTCGGGGCATTTAACGGTTGAGTGAGAAGGATGCCACTCAAAAAGCAACATTGGTAATAAAAGTAAAGTAACAAATCATCATATGAGTAACAATACTACACAGAACAGTAGAACGAATGCCAACATACAGTTAGTACTATTGTTTCTATTATGAATGACAACTTTGGGAGTCCGTAGGTATGTTGAGTAGCTGCAAGTGGGCCGATTGGGGCGATGAGGACTGCGGCATAGCCCCAAAAGCCTACAACCCAAAAGCCCTGTGAACTGTAGACCCTAAACCCTCAACCCAAAGTCCCAACATCTAAGCACGAAGCCCTCGAGACGAAAATGTGTAGATACTGTATGTTCTTACGACCAAGGCCTACGCTCTAGTCAACTAGCTCAGGTTAGCACCCACAGCCCGATTGTACCAACTTTAACCTGAAAACTTGGTCGCCCCAAGCCCCAACCCTAAACCCTAAACCCTAAACCCTAAACCCTACCCAGCCCCCAGCAGCCGAGCGCGGGCGCCCAGCCTGTTGTTGTCGATTTGGGAGTTTCCGAAAAATAAGGGGGTAGCCTATTTGGGGTCCTTATAATCCTTATAATAAGGATCCTACTATTTAGGGTACTCTGTTGGTGTCCCCTATTTTCGGAAACCCCCATTTGCAACCGCTGACACCGTAGCTCGCAATGTATGCCAGCGATGCATCGAGACCTCGCTCATCGTATGGCACTCCGGGGAGCACATTGATGGTCGGCATGCCGGAGATGGCGACCGTGGGCTTCGGCGACATACCGCCTGTGGGCATGCCAGG
This sequence comes from Symbiodinium necroappetens, assembly GCA_905231915.1. Classification (NCBI taxonomy): domain Eukaryota; class Dinophyceae; order Suessiales; family Symbiodiniaceae; genus Symbiodinium; species Symbiodinium necroappetens. The sequence continues at coordinate 9,911 of CAJNJA010007395.1, forward strand.
GATGACCACGATGGGCATCGCCGAGGACCCGCCGACAGGCGGGCAGCTGCCTACGTTGCCGAGTTTGGCACAAGGGCAGCAGCCATTGGGCCGGTCGCCATTGCCAAGCTTGCCACAAGGCTGGCGTCCACCGAGATGGCCACGGCACCGGCACCGGAAGTCCGTTTATGAGGAGGAGAAAGCCCCGGCCAAGGATGGAGGCAAGCTGTCCTCCACCTTATGGCCGTTGCCGGAGCGCGGCCCCGCAGGACTGGCTTTATGAGGAGGTCAATTTTGACAGTGACAGCGAGAGATCGACGCCTCCTTCGTGGATGGAGTCGTCGCCACCAGCCTCGCCGGTGTCGACGTCATCATCTTCTGACAAGTGCCTCTGCTAGGCACCCCCATTTGTTGAAGAAAAACTACACTACGGTAACGCGTTCGGCCAAAACTCTCGAAGTAGACAATGTCTACAAACCCTCAATCCGAAACGCCAAGTCCCAAAGCCCTGTACCCTAAACCCCTAAACCCTAAATTCCCTAAACCCTAAACCCTAAGTTGCCTAAACCCTAAACCCTAACCCCCCCCCCCCCCCAAACCCCTAAACCCTAAATTCCCTAAACCCTCAACCCTAAATTCCTAAACCCTCAACCCTAAACCCTACCGCTCAGGTTCATGTGGATCCTCCATCCACTAGCCCTGGGCCTGGCGATCTTGTCCCATGGCTTGGGGGATTTAGGGCTTAGGGGGGTTTAGGGTTTTAGGGTTTAGGGGGTTTGGGGGGTTTGGGGCGTTTGGGGGGTTTTCAGGTTTAGGGTTTTAGGGTTTTAGGGTTTGGGGGGTTTTAAGGTGTAGGATTTAGGGGTTTTAGGGTTAAGGGGGTTTGGGAAGGTTTAGGGTTTAGGGGTTCTAGGGTTTAGGGGGTTTGGGGGGTTTAAGGGTTTTAGGGTTTAGGGGGTTTAGGGGGTTTGGGGGTTTTAAGGTTTAGGGTTTAGGGGTTTTAGGGTTTCAGGGTTTGGGGGGTTTTCAGGTTTAGGGTTTAGGGGTTTTAGGGTTTAGGGGGTTTGGGGGGTTTAAGGGTTTAGGGTTCAGGGGTTTAGGGTATAAGGCTTTAGGGTTTAGGGCTTAAGGGGCTTGGGGTTTAGGGCTTGAGGGTTTAGGGGCTTAGCGGTTTGAGGGTGTAAGGTTTAGGGCTTAAGGGTTTAAGGGTTTAGGGGTTTAGGGTTTAGGGGTCTAGGGGTTTAGGGGTTTGGGGGTTTAGGGGTTTGGGTTTAGGGTTCTCGATTGTCAAGGTTTCCATCAGTTTGGATATCATACGTTAGGTTTGTTGTTGTATATATGTGGCTATATGTATGTACAATAAATATCAATATAAATATAAATATATATATATATGTATTTATTTATTTATGTATGTATTCTATGTATATATCTTGTGTGCAAATTGATGTGTTTTGGAAATTTTATTGTTTGTTCTGCTTTCCCAAGGTGCCCTTGCGTCGTCGGCTGTTTCGTGGCCTACAGGCTCAAGAGTCGTTGGAGTTCACAGCAGCCAGGCTTGGGATATGGGTTTTAGGGCTTTAGGTTTAAGGGTTTACAGTTTCGGGTAGGGCCTGTGGTTAGTAAAGGCTTTGGGTTTAGAGTTTAGGTTGCAGGGCTACGTACACGTACAGGAAACTCAGGAAACCCTCACCTAAATCGCTAGATTCCGCTAGATGCCGCTAGATTCCCATGCAAGCAGTTGATGCACGAGGCACCATCGATTTAGGATTTGCGGTTGTGAGGTTTAGGGTAGAGGATGTCGAGGTGTGCAGCTACCCAGAAAGGCATGCTAAACCCTAAACCCAAGGCCCCACCTTCGCAGTTGGGGCTTAGGGCGGCCCGTGGGAAGAGCATTCGGAGGGTTCCCCCCTGCTCAACTGAAAGCAGCCTGTTCCCGTCCATTCCTGCCCCCGAAGTCCCAAACCCTAACACGGTTTAGGGTTTAGGGGTTTAGGGGTGTAGGGTTTAGGGGTTTAGGGGTTTAGGGTTTAACCCCCGGAGCTAGTATAGAAGGGGCCTTTGTACTGGGTTCCCGTTATCCCTCTCCCTAGGATTAAAACCCGGCCGCCAATGGAGACTCGAAACGCGGTTTGATTGCAGCGGTTTTATCTTTATTGTCACTTTGGGGAGGATCTTCCTAAACCCTAAAGCCCTAAAGCCCTAAACCCTAAACCCTAAACCCCTAAACCCTTAACCTACAACCCTAAACCCTAAACGCGCTCGTGCTCCTGCTGCTCTTGCTCCTGCTCTGGCTCTCGCTTCTGCTTTTGCGCCTCGTCCTGAACCTCCGTAATTCCAAACAGGTTTAAACGGCGGGGGCGGGTGAGGTGATTTCACTGGATTTCCCAGAAAGTCTGTTTCTGTTCAGGGGCGTGCTTAACAAACGGTGGAAGTGATTAAAGTGGTTTAGAGGGTTCCACGGCTTACCCATATTAATATTATTATGTTGGTTCCTTGTTTTAGTTATTCTGCAAAAGACCCCCAAAGGCCATTTGTACTGCTGCAATACCCAAAACTCTAAGCCAGGGTTGACATTTTTTCTTAAAAGCCCCATAAGGAAGACTCGATATATCCGTTAAGCCGTTAAGGTGCCTTGTCTTCTGGGTTCTCGGTTGCGCCTTCACGGTTTAGGGTTTTGAGTTTAGGGTTTAGGGCTTGGAGTTGGGGGTCATGTTTCCTTGCCTAGGACTGGGTTCGGGAGTACCATACTTGAATGTGTTTTTTGTTTAGCCTGTTTCAAAGGAAATTACAGGTGGGGAGTTTAGGGTAAAAAAGGGCTTCTATAAGGCTTGTATAAGGTATATAGACCTTCTATAAGGCTCCTATAACGGTAACTACCCACCTGCACATGTCCTAGGCAGGAACCATTATGTAATAAAAGTCTGTACTTTCTTCTCCCTGGTTTGTTTTAGCGCCCAGAAGAAGGACAACCCTGCTCTGAACCCGAGACCTTTTCTAAGCATCGCCTAGGCAGGGCCTGCCGAATCAGCACTGACTTGTGCAAGCGCTAGCTGTTCGCGGCATGCGAGTTTCAGAAAATAGGGGGGGCCCCAAAAGGGGAGCCCTAATATTCAGAAGCACGGTTTATGGCTGGGTTGCTAGACCGCACCCTTGCCTCTATCCCTTCAAGAAAACTCAGAGCGAATATCTTGCTAAACCTTATTACTTACACAGGGTATCACAATGAATTTTTAGAGCACCGGTGGGACTGCCTCGTTGCGCAGCTCAGATTGAAGTGCTGCCAGCAAGAGGGAGTGCCATCTTAACAGTGCACCCACAAGAGGCCGAATACCCAAACTGAATCAAACCCTAAACCCTAAACCCCGGAGTTTAGGGTCGTTTTTCTTTTCGGGTCTAGTCAGTCTTGCCCAATGGCACTCCCCAGCGCAGTTGCCGAAAATTCGTGACAGCACCGGCTGGAGAACACGACGGTGCCCGTTTTTGAGAAGTGGTCTTGAAAACTTCAAGGCTGCAAAGTTCAAGCTACCCCTAAGACTCCAAGTATACAAATAGTACCTACCTTTGGGGTCTAAAGTCTATAAATGATACCTACTTTGAGCCACTTGGAGTCTTCGGCTACGTGATCTCAACACAAAGCTCCCGGCCTTGGACACCAGGGTTTGATTGCTTCATCAGGGACCGTTGCCTTTATGACTAGACCCTAACCCAGAGACTCCATTATCCCTTAATTAAGGCATATATACCTTACGCTGTAATAGGAACCCTAATAAGATTTAAGGGTATATTCCTTAATTAAGGAATATTGGAGCCCTAGAATACAAACCAGAGAACGGTTTGGTGGTATCTCATGCTAGAACTTTTCATTGGGAACCCTCAGGAATAGTATTGGTAATCAATCGAGGTTTCTAAAGCATGTAAGGATACCGACAGAATTTGACAGAATCGAAAGAAACACGGACAGAAGTTAAACGAACACCCGCTTAAACCCTCCCCGAAACCCCCAAAACCCTAAGCCCTAAACCCTCAAAGCCTGTCGACCTACCACCCCCGCACTCCCCGAACCCGAAAATCCTCAAGACCTCAACCCTAGACCCAAAATCCCGAACAACCTAAACCCTAAAGCTTGCCTTCCGTAACCCTTGAGCTTCAGCCATCGCCCTACATAGTATCTAGGGTTTTAGGGTTTAGGGTTTAGGGCTTAGGGTTTAGGGTTTTAGGGTTTAGGAATTAGGTAGTATACAGGGTTCTACAGTTACAGGAAAGGGCTTTATCGAGTTTCAATCGTAAAAAGCCTGAAGATACTTACCAGATTTTATGCCTTAGGGTTCCTTACATCTAATATAATGCACGCAGGAACATACCACCCAAGCCAAATTCCCAATACACTTTGTTTTTGAGGATTTCGGGAGCTTAGGGTTTGGGGGTCTCAGGTGGGTTTATGATGGTTGAGGTTTCAGGGTTTCGAGAGTGTTGCGTTTCCTTCAGACGAGACTACACTCGGGATTCTAACATGAACGGCCTCAAAAGCAGCGTCAGGGATCTCCATTACCCCAAGCACATGTCCAGCCCTAAACCGCTTGTATTGAGATGTGAAGCACATCTGCATCAGCTCGGAGAGCGATGCTCTTTGAGAGATGCTGCAGGCCAGCGTAATTGGGTCGCACCTTCTTTTTGCCGAATGTCGAAAAGCACTGCGCTTGAACTAAGGCCAATTGGGGTTTGCGTGCTTCAGTGTGCCCTGATCCCTGAGCAGGTAAGCCAGCTAAACCCTACTTCGAAGAAGACTGGATAGCGAACCTTCGCACAATAAGATTTGATTCGACCGACATACTAGCCAAAATTCCTCGATCTATTAATATCTACATCTATGTCTTTTGTCTATATCTTAGATTACATATATCTATATCCATGAGTATATCTGTATCTTTCCGTATCCATACCGCTGTCTACATTAATATTATCTGTATCTATAGGTGGATCGCTATCTATCTAATTATGTACCTCTCGGCCTATCTATTTATCCGTCTATTTTTTAATTATCTATTTAATTTACCTATCTCTTTATCTACCAAAACGGCTATTTGGATGTGCATATCTACATGTAACTCGTATATTTGTGCTGGTCTGTATATTTATATACCTATATCGCGATATCTCTTGATCCCCATAATATCTCTTTATAATTATATATATAGCCCAAATATCTACATAAATTTTCTATATATTATTCTGTAAATATTTATTTAGTTCTCGATAGGTCTATTTATATTTTTTTATCTATATATCGATCGGTCTACCTATCTATTTATCTTCTTCTCTATTTATCCAATTAGGTATTTGATATCTATTTTATTTATATTTTAGTTTTGAAAATTTCCTAAATGAATTATAGTGATGGCATTAGATAAGATACTTTTGTATTCGAGGCAGGGTACCCTGAATTTCTTATTTAGATAACGCTCGATTTAGGGTCATAAATGATACTCGCCAGGTTTAGGGTATCTTGAATTTCTTATCGGAGTCGTACCGTGCGCCTCGGACTCTGACATCGTCTACGAAACTCTCGCCGATTTGTTGCACAACAATCCCGAGCATATAGTTTAGAGGCTGAATTTCTTATTTCCTTGGTTTTCGGCCGGATTGAAAATATAAGAAATAAGAAATTTAGAGACTGAATTTCTTATTGCCGTGGTTTCCGGCCCGGGAAATAAGAACTTTAGGGGCTGAAATTCTTATTTCTGTGGTTTTCGGTCTGACCAAAAATACAAGAAATAAGAAATTCAGGGGCTGAATTTCTTATTTTCGTCGTTTTCGTCCCGACCAAAAATACAAGAAACAAGAAATTCAGGGACTAAATTTCTTATTTCCTTGATTTTCGACTTCCACCCATTGCCTTCGGGCGAATTCCGAAACTCTCGCCAAATTTCTGTAGGGGCCTTAAACCCGTCCAAGCGACCGGGTGTCAAATCTTCCCCTCTACTATCTGTCTTCGGCAAAGTTTTAATGCTCTAAGTGCTGTACTCATTCCTGTCCGTGTGACCCTGAAGCTTTAAATTCCGAGGCCCTAATAGCCAAAATTTCAAAATACCGTAATGTGTTTAGGGTCCTGTGTTTCTGGTTTTAGGGGCAGTATTTAAGAAATTGGGTTTCGGGGGTAGGGGACCGTGAATTTCTTATTTCCTTTTGCTTGGTTGTGACAGATTCTAGCACATGTTCGCCCAAATCCAGGGGCTGGATTTCTTATTCAATGTTTTCTTATTCAGTGCTGTCGCTG
>CAJNJA010007396.1:0-16165 GCA_905231915.1 Symbiodinium necroappetens
GCACAGGATATGGAGTTGAAAGCCCTAAGCCCTAAACCCTAAGCCTTTTCATCGAAATAGCCCAAAAGCCTTATATAGTAGGGTCTTTGGGCCCAAAAGCCTTAAGATATGAGTCCTTAGAGCCTTAGGGTAAGCCTTTTCAGGGTTTAGGATTCAGATTATACTCAGCCCGAAGGGCTCAATCAGGGGTTCCATTCAGGGTCTCCTTGACGGATTCTGTAAGGATTCCATCAAGCATCCCTTGGAACCTTAGAGGGGTTCTATAAGCATCTAGGGTTGTAGGGTCTACTTGGAGGATCATGGGACTTAGCAAGGAAGGCTAGAAGTACCTTCCTGTTCGTCACTGTGCCTATTGCTAGCTTATTTATAGCCCTAGATACTAACTCACATCATCCTCTAAGTAATAGTCGGAGTGCGATATCATTCCTCACAGTTCCTGAATATACCTGTAGCATACCCCGACACGCCACTGATTCTACGTAGCCATGTAGTATATAGTTGGGCGTTAAAGTATCTAAATAGGGTGCCCCAGCACACCATCGTTGCCTCGGCCCCCTACACTCTACACAACATACCCACTGCTCTGTGTTGCGTAGCTCCGTTTCTCGCCCTCTGCTCCTCCTCGGCGCGAGATGAAGGGAGATCAGCAGCTTGAGGCCTTCTGTCTATATATTTGCCTGCCGGCCTCCACCAGCGGTTGATTCCGCCGGTCTGGCAGGTTTTTTGCCTCGACATTGTGCTTGTAGCGAACTCAGTGTTTAGTGCTAGTTCGAATAGCAGCGCTCGTGCTACTTAATGACTCTCAGCACATCCGACGAGCTCTCCGTAAAACCCTCAGCGAGCGCGAGGGAAAGGCGGGAGGTGAGCAAAGCAATTCTGCGGCCCACAGCAAGAAGATCCCCGAGATGACAGAACACAAAGAAGTGGTGGGGCTGCCATGCGGGTCACGTGCTTGATGCTTGGGCAAAGCCCGTAACTCTTTTTAGCTACAGTTTAGCAGCCATTACCCCCCAACGGGTCCAAGTACTAGTATAGTCTGTACTTTGGGGGCCCAAATAGCAAGTAAGTAGCTACTATAATGGTACTTCTACCCTTTGGGACCCCCTTTAATTCGTAGGTAGAACCATAAAACTGTAGGTCATTAGAATCCCAGGAGAGAGGTCTCGTCATCGTAGGACCACGAGCCGGTACCATTAAGGGTACCTTTAAGGGTTCCTTTAAGGGTACCTTGAACACGGATTCCTTTGAAGGTACGTACCACAAGGGCTCTACCCATATGCCCCTAAGTAGTTCCTTTTTGGGATTACCTTATGGGATTTCTAACTAATAAATATAAAGCACAAAAACGGAACTACTTCGGGGCCTATGGGTATAAGGGTTCCTGCAAGAAGCAGAATCGGAAGCAGCGGGTCGAGGATGCCTTGATGAAGTGAGTGGCAGAGAGGACCCTGTAGAGTGATGTGGGGTTTAGGGTTTAGGGTTGAGGATTTAGGGTTTAGGGTCGAGGGTTTAGGGTTTAGGGTTGAGGGTATGAAGTTTTACTGCCTTCAAGTCCTCGATGTTGGGGGTTTTAGGCAGGTTTTTAGGCCATTTCAGATCCTAAAGGAGATATCATACCTTTTGTCCCCAGTGTAGTTCCTTTTTGTGCTGAATCAGTTCTGTATTTAGGATTTTAAGAGGCATCAAGGTAACCCGAAAAAAACGGACTGCAATGCGGGAGTATAGGCAGTATGACTTGTTTGTAAGTTTTGTATAAGGCTCGTGTACTGCACCCGCAACAGGCATTTCCAACCCCGGAACTCCTAGCTAGTAGTAGAGAAGGTAGCATGTCCGTTTTGGGGCACTATAACAGTCCTCATATTTTATTTGAAAGGTTCTAGGAAACCGTGTCCAAGTCAGAAACCTGAACCCTCAACCAAAGGCTCCGTGTACCTACACACCTAGTGTGACACGTGGTATACACTCAATCAGGCCCTGCAAGGGGTTGGCATACAAGGACGTTAAGGCTTAAGTATATACAAGAAAGGTGCATGGAGCCTTAGGATAAGCTTCAAATCTCAAGAGCCAAGCCCTGCACACCCTCAGCGTCAAACTCGACCCCCCCCCCCCACAGCCCTAAAGCCTAAACCCTCCAGTCAGAAGCCTTCAGCTAAATGTGTCAGAAGGTCGTGCTCCGAGCCGTGTCGCAGAATGGCGATGTCGACAGCTCAAGACCTGCTGTAGCTAAGGCTACGGCTTTTGTAGGGTCGTCATAGGCTAGTTTACGGGCTGGTTATAACGTTGCTTACCTTGGTTTGACATGGGTACATACGTGTTGTTATTGTTTTTTCGAGGGTGGGATACTACAAGAAGAAAACCGACGCATGTTTACGTCTCGCTCAATAATCTAACGGGAACCTGACATGCGTTTCTTGACAAGAGCCCAGATTAGGCAGAGGTTTTGGCGGGCGGTACCTTCAAGGGCGAAAGGTTGAGCCGATGGCAAATCAGTCCATTGACGCATAAGGCTTTGGTGGCCTAAAGCTCACTACCCAGAGATACCAGCACCCCGATTCGATAATACCTTACTTGATCGCAGAGGTTTTCTCAATGACTTAAGTCGTACCGCTTGAAAGTTGCGCTGACGACTATGGTCTTTGGGTTTTCATCGAAGAAGAGATTTCGGATTCTCTGCATCAAGGAATGAGTCCCTTAGTTGGTTTTGGGCGCCAGATTTTTGGAGATGCATGACTCAAACTGTGGTGTATGCATGTTTATATCTATACGTATACATAAATTCACATTATACATACAAAAATTACGTGTGTGTATGTATATATGTATACACATGTATATATGTCTATTTGTTTATACATACATGTAGTTACTTATATCAGCTTGTTGGTACACGGAGTCATCTACACGTTTGAAGGATCAAGTATGGCAAGTGGTTCAGGCTTGGAATTTGAGGGCTTCAAGCGTCCAGGGCAAAATGAGAGCTGCCTCAGCCCCAAGCCGAAACGGCAAACCCTTACCTGAGAAGTGGGAAGCACTGGCTCAGCACGTAGGATTGAGGATAGAGGGTTCAGAGAAAATGGCGGCACTGAGATCTTTCTAAACAGCTAAACCCTGAACCCTGAACAGCTTGTCTTCTAAACTGTCAGGCTTCCCCGGTTCGACAGCAGGTTTCGCGATGGTTTAGGGTGATGGCGATTTAGGATGAGTTTCGGTATGTTTTGGTGTTCGGTTTAGGAGTTTAGGGTGACTATTAGTGATTATGGTTTAGGGAGGTTGGGGGCTTAGATGTAGTAGGACTCTTCAAGCTCCAGAGTTTAGGCCGCACGGAGTTATTATGTACAGGAGCTCCCTTGAGGTGACTTGGGCACCAGAGTTCAGGGCTTCTGGGTTATTCTGTAGGATGCAAGAACCCCTTGACTGATTTCTTGGTCTGGGATTCAATGTAAGTTACAATAACAGAGGGCTATAGCAGATAATGGGGCTTCCTTACTATGGTAACTGAAATTAAATCCTCTAACAAGAACCCAGTTGAAGGCCAAAGTATGTACTATACAGGTCTATGGAACCTTTGGGAACATATTTTGGCTTTGGCTTCCATCTCTCATACCGTCTATGTACGCCGCTGCCGCCGCAGACGCTGCCATCAAGTACATGTGTCCGGAATCTGATCGATTGAAAAGACTGCTCCCCCTAAACCCTAAACCCTAGATGCTACTGCTGAAGGGTCAAGGCAGTTCGATACATGGGATGCATGTCATAAGTGGCCTAGACGTACGATTCCCAAGCCCTAACCCTACACCACGAATGTACGGGCCTAAATCATTACCAATATACTTTTTTTTTGGGGGGGTTCCTTATTATAGATAGAGTATAATGGGCCCCCAAACCCTATTCCAATAATTAAGGCTAGAAGCGTTCGCCAACAATGACATCGGTCCAACCCTAAACTCAGACCCTGGACTGACGACCCCAAGAACTCAACCCGGAGCCCGAAAACGCAAATCCTTCAACCTCAAAACTTAGATGGCGCCCCTAAACCCTAAACCCTAAACCCCTAAACCCCTAAACCCCTAAACCCTAAACCCTAAACCCCTAAACCCGATACCCTAAACCGCACTATTGGGGCCCTCTGCGAACAAGCCTGCAGGGGCTTGATTAAGCCGGCCTTTCTCGCTTGACCCCAAACCCTCACCCCTAAACCGGATGAGTCTCACAAACAGCCTTACGGAACCTTGACAAGCCCTTTGAGTTTAGGGTTTAGAGTTTCGTAAAATCATAAAACGTCTTATGGAACGTAGCTCGTTCGGCATGTGCTGCGATACCTGGCGCCGGTAGGCTTTTCTGTCTTGCAAGGTCCAGAGCTCGGCAACCTACTTGTTGTGTGGCGTGCCAGCATATCTGGCGTGTATGTATATATATATATATTTATTTATTTATTTATTTATATTATGATATTATATATCAATATATCAATGTATATATATATATATACATATGTCGATACCGATAGATATATAGACAGATAGATAGATAGATAGATATCTAGATAGATAGATAGATAGATAGACAGACAGGTACATCGACAGGTAGATGGACCGATCGATAGACAGGTAGAAAGGTAGATAGATAGATAGATAGATAGGTAGATAGATAGATAGCGAGATAGGTAGACAGACAAACATGAAACATCTCTGCATATGCTTATATATATACATAGAGAGATAGATAGATTAACACACACACACACATGTACAGATGTATGTAAATGCAAATAATTGCATGCATATATGCATGTACATATAAATTTACATACATACATACATACATACATACATACATACATACATATGTATGTTCGTATGTATGCGTGTATACATATGCATATATAAATATGTGTATGTAGTTGCTGTTCATAAGTTTACATACCCCCGCCGACAAGTGTTCTACTTATTCAGGCCCTCAAATACTTGATGAGGTTGTGGGGTTGAAAGCGTTGTAACCCTACGCCCGAACACTAAATCCCAACATCTTAACCTTCATTGTCTTGTGTCTCCTCAGGAATGGGCTTAGTTTTCTTTGTTTTAAAGCGGGATTTGTCGCTTCTTCGTGTAGCTGCTGTAAGGATTGCCATGTTACCTTCAGTATGTGAATGTAAAAATGCGATGAGGACCAGAGGTTATCTTCTAGAGCCGATGCCTTCTCAGCTTCAGGCTTAGGAGGTCTTTAGGGTTTTAGGGTTTAGGGGCTGAGTCTTTGGGGGCAGCAAGTGGGTTTGGGGTTTAACTACTAGGCGTTAGGGATAGTTGGGATTGGACTTTTCGGCTCAGACAGCCTCTCGAGTTTGGCTGCTCCGAGATTTCTTGATTGGAGCCCAGACCTGAGGAGGATCGTTTAGGGTTTAGGGTTTTGTATACCGGACCCTGCTGTAAAGTCTACACCACCATACCACGATGGGGTTGCGAAGACCATAGCATTTTCAGGGAGCCCCTAAAGCCTGACCTGAACTCCGAAGCCCTACAATATAACCGCGAAACCCGAGAATAACACCCTAATTAGACCAAACCCTCAACCCTAGGACGCATCCCTTCTTGGCTGGGGAATTAGCTGTTGGCGCGCAACGTCACAATCGAGCATGCGATGTTCGACAAGAGCAGGCTTTGGCTTAAGAGTTTATTCGCAGGTCCGTGGGCATCTTAAAACCTGACAACCCAGAGACTCCAATTAAGGAATATACCTTAAGTTATAATAGGAACCCTAATAAGATTTAAGGTATATTCCTTAATTAAGAGGTTTGGAGTCTGTGGGAAGCCTCAGCTTGCTGGATCGCAACCACCTCCCGCACGTCAAGACGATCCGACTCAGATGAAGGTGCTCAGATCGTATGCATCGTAATTCCTGCACCTGCTTGAACCGCATGCCAGGGCGCCAGCCCGCGAGAAGGCTGCCATGGCTCGGGAGTGCCTCAACTTAGGCCACCAATCGCCTGTCGGACACTCCAAGATCAAACACCTTAAGCTTAGACACCCAAAAGCCCGAAACCCTATAGCTTAAACACCCAAGGCCTCGAAGCTCTGTGACTTTATGACTTGTATGTCAGTGTTAGTTACAGACTGTAGGTACATGTTCTACATGCATGTTTATATGTATACATGTGTACATATATATATATATATTCATTTATTTATTTATTTATTCAGAGGCCTCCCTATGATTTCTGCCTCGACGTGCTTGCTACTCAAATGTATGCATTCCATCTCGCGGTCCAAGATAAAGTTGAAGCAGGACAGAGGTATGCAAAGCGAGGCAGCGCGCGCTTTTGGTTGATGAGTGCTCTGTGTTTTTTGGTTTAGGGGGAGCATTTCCTTGATCTAAAAGTTTTGCATTCCATCAGCTGATGCAAATCGCAGAAGTTTTAGTAGAAAGTTGTGCGAGGCAACAAGGTTAGGGAGCCCATTGATTGTGTGTATATGTATACATACACTTGTTTGTGCGTATTCAATTGTTTATTTATTGGGCTACTCGTTATGTATCTACTATATTTATACTCGCACATATATATATATAGATAGATATATATATATATATGTGTGTATATATATATGCATACATACGTACATACATACATACATACATACATACCTACATACCTACATGCCTACATACCTACGTACCTATCTACATACATTCATATACATACATACATACATACATTCATATACATATACATATACACATACACATACACGTACACGTATACGTACACGTACACGTACATATACACATACATATACATATACATATACATATACATGTACATATACATATACATATACATATACATACTTAGATACTTACATACATACATACATACATACATACATACATACTTACTTACTTACATACATACATAAACAAATGCATATCAACATAAATAAATAAATAAATATACACACACTTATTGATACAGGTACATACATGATATTGTGGAGTTGGCAGGGGCACTCCCAACAAGGCTGCTATGGTTGGCTACGGTACTTCAATCCCCTTCGCCCACACCTCTCAGTACCCAGACCTCTGATATTCCTTAATTCAGGAACATACATCAAGTTATGGTGGGATCCCTCAGATGATTTGGGGTTTATCCCGTGAACAAGGGATATTGGAAGGTTTGATAAGGCCGTTGGAAGGTTTAAGAAGGCCGTGTTGAGGAAGTACAATACCCTACCGCCTTGGCCTCTGCTATAACAGCCTAAGTAATGACCAATATTGTTCCTTAGGTTTCGCATAATTATGCTATAAGGAGCCCCAAAACCCTGTTCTAGTTATCATAAGGCCCCTACAATACCCCGGTCCCTCTGAAGTACCCCCGGTCCCAGGAGCCATGGTCAAGGCGTCTGGGCACAGCTCTGGCCATTAGGGGCTTGCGACTAGGGTTTAGGGTTCAGGATTTAGGGTTCTAAACCCTGAGCCCTGAAACCTTAAACCCCAAACCCTGAATCCTAAGCCTGCAGGGTTCAGGGTTTAGGGCTCTAAGCCCTGAACCCCCAACCCTAACCCTGAACCCTAAAACCGGTCTTCTAAGGTTTAGGGGTTTAGGGATGAGGGTTCAGGGGTTCTAGGGTTTTGGGTAACTGCAACCTGCCACTGTCGACTATGCTGTCTCACTGTGGACGCTAAACCCTAATCCCCTAAACCCTAAACCCCTAAACCCTAAACCCTAAAACCTAAAACCCGAACCCTAAACCCTAAACCCAAAACCTGAACCCCTAACCCCTAAACCCCTAAACCCCTAAAACCCTAAACCCCTAAACCCCTAAACCCTAAACTGCCTGCTCTGTGCCAGGCCTAGGCTCAATTTTTTTTCGCTTGAACCCATGGACTGCCTATAGTCTCCATTGTAGTTCGTTTTGGGAGTTACCTTTTAGGATCCATTTAGGGGTCTAGGGTTTAGGGTTTGGGGTTTAGGGTTTAGGGCTATAGTCTCCATTGTAGTTCCTTTAAAGGGTGTAGGGTCAAGGGTTCCTTTAAAGGGTCTGGGGTCTCGGGTTCCTTTAAAGGGTGTAGAGTCTCGGGTTCCTTTCTTGGTGTTGTTTTTTGGGATCCTTAATACAAATTTGGTTAAACCAAAAAAAGGAACTACAATGGAGACTATAGGTGAGGCTATATATATATATAGTTATGCATTTATTTCTCTATACTTGTACACACACACACACACACGCACACACACACACACACCCGTGTACAATTCTAGTATAGGTATATAGATGACGACAGTGGGACTACTTTTGCACCACTATCCGACATCTCCGAAGCAGCACAGACAACCCGAATCCTTTGGAACGATACCGTAGGCTTAAATCCCAATCCCCGAACCCCAAACCCTAAACCCCAAACCCCAAAGCCTAAACCCTTAAAGAAACCCTTCTTGCATCCTTAACATCCCGAAGCTCTTTAAACGAAAACAGCCGGAAGCTCAAGCACCAGACCCTAAACTGCAAACCCCCGAACCATACGCCTTAACTGCCCAGAGACTCAAAAAACCCCTCAATTAAGGAATATACCTTAAATCTTATTAGGGTCCCTATTATGATTTAAGGGCATATTCCTTAATTAAGGGGTTTTGGAGTCTCTGGGAACCCTAAACCCCAAAAACCCTAAAACCCTAAACCCCTGGTGCTGTGAGGCCTATTTGCGCTTCGAGGCCCATCAGTCGGTTGGAGTAGTCACTTCGCGAGAGGCCAGGATGGCTGAGCTGTTGGGTTTAGGAGTTTAGGATCTATGGGGTTTAGGCCTTAGGGTTAAGGGTCCATGGGGTTTAGGCCTTTCGGTATTTATAGCTTAAGGTTTTGGGTGTTGGGTTCTGTTGGGTTTGTTGTCGGCGACAAGTTTCCAACGGACGGCTTCCAAGTAGCCGGCTCTGGACACGAAGCACAAACGGTCTGAGCACTTGGACCTAAAGCCTAAAATCTCTAAGACCCTAAACCCTAAACTTCCTAAACGAATCTAAACCCTCAACCTATAATCTCTAAGACCCTAAACTTCCTCAACGAGTCTAAACCCTAAACCGTTTCATCCCAAAGACCCGAATGAGCCCGTCCCGGAAGGCCAACGTCGCTTACGATGTGACCGGGAGCACCTAGGCTTGAGTTAGGGTTTAGGGTTTAGGGTTTGGCGTTTAGGATTTAGGGTTTAGGGTTTGGGTTTTAAGGGTTTAGGGTTTAGGGTTTGGGGTTTGGGGTTTAGGATTAGTTACGTTGGGTTAACTGTATATAGAGCTTGCGAATGTGCCAGTTTGAGGGTTTGCTAAACACGGCCTATGATATGTTTTTTGGGTTTAGGGTTTTGGGTTTTGGGTTTGGGGTTTAGGGTTTTGGGTTTAGGGTTTAGGCCTCTCCGGTCTGCTAAACTTCCGCCTTGACCGCAGTCTGAACGGCAACGCTGTATTAGTATGATGTTGGCATATCGACTTTCGACGGTGCGGTCTCTGGCACTTGATTGTGTGAGTGCGACAGCCTGCATCCAGAGCCCACAACAAAGGGTGGATGAAGGACGATCCGGCTGATTTGCAAAATCCTGCCTCATCGTTTTAAAGTGCGCTTGACTACGTGCATTGCTGCAGTTTAATTCCTTTGTATGAATCATGCTAAGTCCGCCAAGTCCGCTACGTTTTGCCTGGAGCTCTTATCAACTTACATCGCACTCCTTATTCAGAAATCAGGATCACACAGGCCCAAAGGCAGCCCCAAAGTCTCGCCCAGAGATCTTCCCAGGACTGGCGCTGACTGGCTGTGTGGACGCCGTGGGTGTCTGGAATCTCCGCCAAGGGCAGCAGGACTGTTTCAGGTTTAGGGTCTACCCATAGGCCCCTAAGTAGTTCCTCTTTGTGGTTCATATTTAGGTATCTAGAACCCTAAGTAGTTCCTCTTTGTGGTTTATATTTAGAACCCTAAGTAGTTCCTCTTTGTGGTTTATATTTAGAAGGTAATCCCCAAAAGGAACTCCTTAGGGGGCCTGGGGGTAGCAGTATAGAGGTATATATCCCGTAGGGCGACCATACACCCTACACCCTAAACCCTAAACCCTAAGCCCTGCACCCGAAACCGTAAAACCTAAACCCTAAACCCACAAACCCTGCACCCTATACCGCAAAACCTAAAACCTAAACCCACGAATCCCTGAACCCCTAAACCGTAGAATCTAAACCCTGCACCGTAAAACCTAAAACCCAAAGCCTAAGCCGTAAGACCTAAAACCTTAACCCACAAACCCCTAAACCCCTAAACCGTCAAACTTTATCCCTGCACCCTGAACCCTAAAACCTAAACCCTAAACCCTGCCCCCTAAACGCTAATAACCTAAACCCTAAACCCCACAAACCCCTGAACCCCTAAGCCGTCAAACCTAAAACCTAAACCCACAAACCCCTGAACCCCTAAGCCGTCAAACCTAAAACCTAAACCCACAAACCCCTAAACCCCTAAACCGTCAACCCTAAACCCTCAAACCTAAACCCGAAACCCTAATCCCTGCACCCTAAACCCTGCACCCTATAGCCTAATCCACTAGCCTGCACCACAGGAGCGCTCCTTGGCCCTGCAGGGAGGTAGCCACCGCGTCACCCGTCTGAGCGTCCGAGAGGCCAGGCAGCCAGACGGGTGAATACTGGTTTAGGGTTTAGGAAGCAGTGCTTGAAGCAGTGTTTTGACTGAGTGTTTAGTGGTAGTGTACTAAGAATACAAGAGGAGTGAGTCCTATTATGAGTTTTGTAAGAGTATCAACCAGTAGTATGATGTTGTTGTTGTTTATAGTATTATTGTTATTTTCGTTTTGTGTTCATCCTCATCATTGCTGCCATTGTTACCATTATGGCTTTTAATATCGTGAATAGTAATATTTTGTTGCTGGTTTTATTGTTAATGTCATTACTTATATTAATTACTATTATTTTAGGTGTATGCGTATATGTTTGTTACAAATATGAATACATGCATACATGCAAACATGCCTACATACCTACATACATACATACATACATACATACATACATACATACATACATACGTACATACGTACATACATACATACATACATACATGCGTACATACATACATGCATGCATACATACATACATACATACATACACAACTTACATAGCTTTCATACAGTACGTACATATACATGTAATTAAAATCTGCATATATATATAACACATATACATGCATACCTGTATACATAAACTATACATACGTATTCATAAATATCAGTATGTGTATGTGCCAGGTGTTCTGGGAATCTCCATATTCACACATGCAGCTTGCTAGGATGATATGTGGCTCTACGTGTTTTCAGTATTCTCAGGCCAGACCCCTCAAATTGCTCTGCTACAGCATGAGTCCTCTGCAAAAGAACGTACCGTGCAGTTCACACTAGGTGTATTATGTGCCGTGCAGCTTCAGAACAGGTCTCAAATGCTGATTTGTAGCGTGACACACAACCTACAAGAAAGCCATCATCTCTTCACAGTCACAGCAGCAGGCAAGACACTGGACACCGCCTTGACTCTTGACAACCTTGGCAGGTACCCAAACACAAACCGATGAACTACATCGTTGCAAGCAGTCACAGCAAGTGGTTGCGAATGTGAAGTTTCGGCCGAAGGCCAATCCTCTTAAAGCCCAGACCTCGAAGAATAAGTTGCTCGGTCTCAACCTTTCAAAGGCCTATATAAGGAAATCAAAATCCGGAACCCTGCAACAGGCAGGTTCGATTAGGGTTCGGGTCAGGTTCTCAAATAGCCTATGGGAGAACTTTCAACTTTTTGGCCCTCTGTTTGGTCTCTGGCAGAAACTTTAGACATGTTGGCGCCCGGGTATTGAAGAAGAGAGGGTTTGGGGATCAGATGTTCAGGTTTCATCACGAATGGTTAAGAGTCTTAGCAGAAGCCCTAAACCCTAAACCCAGCAGCCATAAAGTTAGAACATCATTGTCCTCACGCCGTTATGTTATGTTAGAGTGTAGGGAATCCTTTGTCTTATGTTCCTTAATCCATGTGCCACCTTTCTGGGGTTCAATACCTAGGTTTGAAGACTCTGAGTTATGGGTTTCGGGGCTTAGGGTTTAGGGTTTAGGGTTTATGGTAGTTCAGGGTTTAGGAACCCTGGGGGCTTAGGGTTTCGGGGCTTAGGGTTTAGGGTAGTTCAGGGTTTAGGAACCCTGGAGAACCTGCCATTTTCAGGACTTATAGCAGGAAGTCCTCAGAAAGAGAGCGAAATGGCACAGGCAAGCCTTTCGGGGTCGCAGACTCCGAAGTTAGGTGATCATGCGGTCTTTCTGTTTTGTTGAAGCTCGTGGCCGGTTTTTTGGTTTGCAACTTCCCCCGATTTTGGAAGGTTGTTCGTTTTATCCTAAGCCCCAAACCCTAAATCCTAAACCAATGCCCTAAACCCGAAACCTCGAAACCGCGAAATCCTGAAGTGGCAGATTCCCAGCTCCAGGCGCGCCTGGATGACAAGTCCGTTTGCGCTGTGGGCCGGAAGCTTGGGGAAGGATTAGGGTTTGGGGTTTAGGAGTTTAGGGTTTAGGGTTTTGGGGGCCTAAGACATTACCAATACTAGTTTGGGTGGTTCTTTATTATAAGCATAGTATAATGGGGCCTCAAGGCCCCTATTCTAATTATTAAGGCCCCTACAGTATAGAACCCTTATTCTAGGACATTTTCAGGTGGGTAGTTACCGCTATAGGAGCCTTATAGAAGGTCTATGTACCTTATAGAAGCCTTATGGAAGGCCTATAGACCCTAAACTCCCCACCTGTAATTTCCTTTAACTTATAGTAACCCTTATAGAGCCCTATTCTAAATATTCAGGCCCCTACAGTATACATTAAGCATGGAGCATCCCGAGTCCTTCAAACGAGGGTTTCATGTCGGCTATATACGAGTATTCAATAATTATGTCATCGGATTTACAGTAGAAGCCAAAAAGTTGGAAACAGAATAGCCTCAATCCTCAAGAGTAATGTGCAGGGAATCCCAGCACTAATTGTCCTTAATCCGGTTTCCAACTTTTTGGGGTTTACTATAGGGGATGTTGCCCAAAACAATTACTGGGTCCTTGTTGGCTACAACTTTACGTTTTTGCTATAAGAAAACCCAGCAAGCATAAAACATGATCATTTTTATTATAGCCCAAACAGGGAGCCAGATTACTGGACTTGGGGCTTCAGGGTTCAAGATTGGGCGTAAAGCGAGATGAAGCCTAGGCTTCTTGCTGTGTTTTGCTGGGTTTATAAAAATACCCAGAGACTCCAAAACCCTTTAATTAAGGAATATACCTTAGATTATAAAAGGAACCCTAATAAGATTTAAGGTATATTCCTTAATTAAGGGGTTTTGGAGTCTCTGGGTAATATTTTTAGGAAGAGGCCACGTGAGTTGACGGTAGGCGAGGGTTTTAAACTTGCTTTGCAGGGGATTGTAGGGTTTTTCGGGCTTAGAGAGTTCTTTCAGACTTCTGCACGGCTTCTATGACGGTGTAAGTGAAAGGTTTTCCGTTTCGGGTCAAGGATTTAGTTTTCTTAGGGTTCTGTGTGTTATTAACATAGGCTCGGCAGGGTCTATATACGTAGTCCCGGCAGGGGTTTGGCCCGCCTCGTTATGCTACCTGGCATGTTTGAAGGTGCAAGGGTAATATGGGGTTTACAGCTTAGGATTTAGGGTTCACGGCTTTCAGGTTTAGGGCTCATGATTGCTCAACCCGAGTTCCGCATCTCGTGTTCAGGTAGTTTGGACCCTGAAACTAATCCACCCGAAACCTTCATTGCTTCTAGTCACTCTAGTCGTCGTGGTGGCCCATGGTGTGAGGACATATGAGTCCTGACTTAAGTCCTGATAAGCCTGAAATGCCTACCCGAACCCCAAATAGCATGCCTTTATCAGGACTCATATAAGGAAGTCATAGTGAAGAACCCTTCTGATTTTAAGGCTACATGGACGGCAGCGTGCGTCTTTGGGACATCAAGGCCGGGAGTGTCTTCGCACCGAAGTCGCGCTACTTGGAGGATCATGGGACCTAGCCACTATATAGGGTTATATAGTACTGAATAAATACGGTAGCTATAGCTATACCCACAGGCCCCTAAGTAGTTCCATTTTGTGGTTCATAAAAGGAACTACTTCAGGACATGGGTGTTATTATAATACGGTATTTATAATCATAACCTTATTGTACTTAATATAACAAGGTAACCTTACTTACTATGCCCCATGATCCTCCAAGCAGGGTCTGGTAGGTTTAGAGCTTCGGGTGTTTGGGCCTCCTTCTTTTGGCCACGCAGCATGCTTCCTTGCGGTTTAGGGTTTAGGGTTTAGGGAACCAACCCTGCACCCCTTTTTCAATCCTAGCGCCGTCCTTGTGCCAATTGAATTAGCAAGGGACCCCCAATGTAGAGGTCTGAAGTCTTGGAAAGAAAGATCGTTCCCGTATGGGTACTTCTCTAAAGTAGGGTCCCTTTTTGGGTCCCCCAAATTGTGCGCCACCCTTATAGAAAAGGACCCTAAACGGGACTTAGCTGCACAGGCCTTAAATCCCAAACCCTAGCTGGACCCCGAACAGCAGCAGGCGGCCTCTGTGCTGCAAACTCTGCAAGGGCACCGCTCAGCCGTGCCCCTCGGCCTCTTAGGTTTCCAGTAATACCCAAAAAGTTGGAAAACCATGACTATTCAGGGCAATTAGTACTGGGATTCCCTCTACATTCTTACTCTTCAGGATTGACGCTATTGGGTTTCCAGCTTTGGGGCTTCTACCAGAGGGCTTGGGACCAAGGGGACAAAAATACTGCATTTACCGGATGGCCAGGATCCTTCAAATTCCCTTCGATAAAAGCCCCTGCTGGTCCTTCATGGAAGGTATTTGGGGGTCTCCGAAAATAGGGGACCCTAATATAGTACCCTAAATAGTAGGATCCTTATTATAAGGACCCCAAAATAAGATACCCTAATTTTCGGAAAGTCCCATTTGGAGGTCATAAGAAAAAAAACCTTGCATCTTAGCACTCGGAATCCTACAACTCGGCGAGCTTCAAAACCCAAATCCCGAAAAGACCCAGCCGTAGCTTCTCATAGCGAAAGAGCTTAGTAAAAGGGTTTAGGGCCTTAGGGGGTTATAGGGTTTAGGGTTGAAAGGGTTCCGGGTTGAGATAAAGATGGCAGCCAACAGAACAGTAATGACAAGCATGATGACCGCAATACAGAGGGTCATCAACCGATATGCGAACAACATTAATTGTAAGATTAATGGCGCTAATGTGTTGTATTTTTTTATTATGCGCACTAATACTAGCAACAACAATGACAACGATGACAGTGGTAGCAAGAGGGACATATTAATGATTATGATGGTGATACCGCTGATTATATCAGCAACAACAATGATAAGTATCTATACCAGGAACAATAAGAATACCCACGATCATTATAGTCATAATGATAATGATACCCATGATAATACAGACAACAGAAACAAAGAGCAATAGAAACAACAATATATAGCTATACGGATAACCACATAGATAAATTCAAATCTGGGACGCAACAACAAATCCTGAAGCAAAAGATAGGGATTGGACCATTTGGAGTAGTCCGTGCCGAGTCCCCAAGAAAATTAGAGTCGAAGATATCGGAGAAGCTTCCCGTAACTAAGGCCCCTGTATCATGGCACTCTTCTAGGACCAGTTGAAATCCGTTGATAGAAAGCCTTTGGAAGGAAGCCTCTAAGGGGCCCAAATTCCCTCAACCCCAACTCGTAAGCCCAAGCCCTAAACCCTAAACCCTAAACCCCAAACCCTAAACCCTAAACCCTAAGCCCAAGCCCTAAAACCCTAAGCTCCCCTTTGCCCCTAAACCCTAAACTCTAATCGCCAAGAGAGGTCTAGAACCCTATAAGGTAATCCCAAAAAGGAACTACTTAGTGGCCAATGGGTAAACCTTAAGCTTTAGTCGCCAAGAGAGGTCGTGCCTCTCCTTCGACAAGGCTCCGGGTGCGCGGAGCTGTCGCTTCAAGGTCTTTTCAAACCCTACTTAGGGTTTAGGGGTTTAGGGTCTAGGGTTTAGGGCTTAGGGGTTTTAGGGGTTTAGGGTTTAGGTTTTAGGGTTTGGGGTTCAGGGCCT
>CAJNJA010007397.1:0-16165 GCA_905231915.1 Symbiodinium necroappetens
GAAAGGCTCCGCACGGAAGAACCCTTGGCAAAGCTTTCGGGAATAAGTCTTCTGCCATCAAATTCGGAGGCAGTGGCTGCCTGTTCCCCCCCGCACTGGCACGCCAGTATACCGCATGATTTCTGCCAAGGCGTTCGGGTCAGTGAAGGGGCGCTTGCGCCCGCGGTCTCTAGGCTGAAGTTGTCCTGAGCCCTGTTTCACGGAGTGCACAAGCTGCGCCGCTATATCCGTCATGGCGACCTACTTGCTGTATCCCGTATGACTTGGAGCTGTGTGAGGAGCGCCTTCCTGACATTGGCTGGGAAGCGGTCTGTGCTGCTCGAGGCCCTCGAGGTAGAGATGCTGCGCTGCATCAGTTCCACGTGGTCGCCCCCTTGTGGGTCCGGTGTCGGTGCTGGGCTGGGGGAGGGCTTGTTCCCCCGTAGATCTCGTCCGTGACGAACCTGGTGGTACCACGGCGTTGGGGAAGGTGCTGCTTGCGTGCTGGCCGCCCGCTGGCTGCGTCTGAGCGTACATCCGTCCCAAAGGCCCTGGGGCAGGGACTGTGTTGTCGGGGCAGCTTGCGTGATAGCCTGGCTGTCCCCCGCGGCTTGTGGCTGCGGCTGCTCGGGTCTCCCCGTGTTGCGGGCTGCCTGTGGGTTCTCCCCCTCCGTGACCGGGGCTCCGGGTGATTGTTGTCCGGTTGGCTGTACGAAGGGTGTGGGTGCTATGATGGTGTACTGTGTGCTCCAGGTGTTGGGCGTACGAGTGATGATGAACTGGTCCCCAATCATGAGTCGGAGTGTTCCGGGTTCTTGGTAGTGTGCCCCCGGTACTTGTTGTACTGTAACGAGCCACTGACGTGCCGTCAGCGGTTCAACGAGCAGCCATGTTTCACCACTGAAGGGCTCTCTCACTCTCTCTCTCTCTCTCCCGGGCAGAGGGGTCGGTTAAGACCCCCGGGCAGAATGCCCACCCGCATGCGTTATGCGGGATGAGGGGTGTGAGGTACGAGTATAGGGCATTCGGAAGCTGGTGCATGAAGTGTAGAGTAACGAAACTGGAATGCATGTATACTCTCAAGGACATAGTCCCCCGCTCCTCTCTCGCTCGCTCGCTCTCGATTTGGATGCCCTTGCATGCAACTGCACTCGCACAACACAAGTTCCTTGAGTATCAAACCATGCCTTTCATGGAATACCGTCAACACATCTCACCCTTTTCTGGGAGTAAGTCTAGTGAGTCTAGTGTAGCTATTCGGAATGACAAATAATGGCAAAATGCAGAATGCGCCTCTGGCCGCTTCGAGGTGCCGAGCGAAGCTAGGAGTGGCAGGGCATCCGGTGTTGTCGCACTCAGTGTGGCAGCTCTGACAGCGTCTCTGACAGCGTCCACTTGATCTTGACCTGCGCAGAGCGGCCCTGTAAGCAACAATCACAAGCTAGCAGCGAACCATAGCGAACCTGCATCCTCCCTCTGCGTGCTGTTCGAGGAAGCATCGATCCGAACCTTCCCACGTTTGCCAGGTTCTCCAGTCTCTAGTAACTCTAGTACTCGAGTTGCGTCTGGAAGATATGTAACTTGTACATTCACTTGCAGAAACCCCAAACAGCCAAGCAGCCTGTCGCATGTGTAGCAGTTCGACCACGTCATCCTCACAAGGACTTGCAGCTATTGCAACCTCACATCCTGCAAACTTGACGACAACATGAACACTTCCGCAGCAGCCTCACAGGATAGAGTTGAAGCCGCTGGAACCGTGAACGAGACACTCAAGCTCCAGATCACCTCGCAGGACGTCCACTTTGAACGCCCTGTGCGAGCACCTCTGGACTTGTTAAAGCCAGGCACGGATGCCACAAACGCTGGGCCATGCATCCGGATGTCCCACACTGGCTAATACACAAACTGATACTTCGATATCGAGCCCAAATGCTTTGCAAGTTCAGAGAAAACCTACTGCCGAATTCACGCGTGCTCTTCTGCCGACACAGGCTACAAGATTCTCTCAATGCCGCAATATGCCGCAATGCCACTGCCCAGGATTCCACTGTATATAAGTTATGCTAATACAAGCAGAGCCGATTTTGCAAAGTCATAGGGGACGCAGTCATTACTTCCAGCGGAGCCAAAATCAGATTCGGTTTTCACCAGAAATGAGAAACATGCTATGTACAGGTTGGAAATCCGGCCCGTCTTGAAGGAAGTGACTCTGCCTCATTAGCTGGTGTCTCTCAACGGACCTCTGCAGAAGAGCAGCAGCCAGGCAGGAAAGTTCCCGACATCACTGAAACTCCTTACTGCAATGTCGTGATCCAAATTTGTGCAGTTCGAGGCTGCAGCGTGGATACCCTTGACACCGGAATGCTTATGGTATTCCTGCACCGCGGCCTCATACGCAAAGAACAACCGAAGGCGCAGAAGACAGATGAAAGGCAGGTTGCTAGCTTGCTAGCGGGCTAGCGTGCTTGCCTCATGCGCTTCCTGTCTCAGGTCCAGAACCTGCCAGCTTTTCAGGCCTGATTTGCACTGCGAACAGACCGAAGGCATCCGAAGGCCTTCTGCAGCTCTTTGTAGTGGCCTTTGGTTCGATGTCCGAAAAGTGGAGGTGGCTGGCAGCACGGATCCCGTCATATCCCGTCATTGACATTCAACAAGTCGCCAATCCAAGAGCGTCGCAGTCGGAATCAGCCCAGCCAAAGCCAGCAGCTGCCTTTCCAGATACTTTAGAACCAGTCACGTGGGCATCTGCAGAACTACGAACTATGTGCTCAAGACGTAATCTGTACAACATTGTCAAACAGGAGAACGGCTTCAGACTCGGAACCCTTACAGGTTCAGGTCGAGGATACTTTAGAATGTCATTAGAGCAAGCGATTGGCGCGAAAAAAACTCGGCAGGCCAGGCCTCGTTCCTGGATTGAACTGTGCACCCACACCAATCCAGAACTGAGAGCAGTCACTGGGTGTCCATCGCCAACTCACTTCTGCGACCTGGCCTTGACTCTCGAGAAGCGCAGGCGGATCTCCTTGATGTTGGACTTTACCTGCCAGCTGACGAACCATTCAGAGAGGAACCAAGGGTCCCCGAAGATAGGGCCTTGGGGGCATAGCTGCCCAAAACCTGCAGAGGCAGAGATGTGCCGCGAGCAGATGCGCGCAGCTCGCTAGAGACTGGCCTCCATGTGCTTACCATTTTGCGGATCTCGCTGGTTGCATGCCTAGCCAGCGCAGGAGACAGCATGTTCACAGCCCACGGCAAAGCCGAGCAAAGGACCACCAGTTTGAAGAACCTCTTCAGAAACGCATGAATGCAATCTGACGACAGATGCTCACGACCTTCGCCCCTTCGTTCCCACCACTTGCTGACGGATTTTGGGTGGACCGCGTTCCTGCCGAGTGGCATGCCACAGCCATTCTTGCTCACATTTCTATTGGTTACCATGCCTTGGAATAGAATGGCAGGAACCTGAACACATAGACTGAAAAATCCAACGCTTGCGAGTTTGAAGCTTGGCTCGGGCTGATGCATCTTCCTCACTAAGCAAATGCTTGATCGCAGCATTGCGCTGCGAGATAAGAATCACTGGTGTGATGTTTGCCGACAAAATTAGGTGTCTGTCATGGCAACGCCAGCCATACATGCACAGGCTTTCGAAATCTGGGGTGCCCTCGCTGAAAACGGGGTTCGACACTTCAAATGATGCTTTCAAGCCACGACCCGGAAGCTGCCACGGCTGCAAGGCAAAGGCGATGCCAAGACGTGACATGCTGTAAGAGGTCGGTGGTGGCTAACCTGCTCAATTTCATGCATTCATGGTAGCAGGAGCATAATCTATGAACAGCTGCTACACACAGAGAAATGCCAGTACAGCTTCGCAGAGCTTTAGGGTACTTGCTTACTTGCTTACCGCATCCGTCAGACAGGAAGGTTGCAAACTAGAGAATACTAGAGCACACTACAACGTCTTTGCAATTTTGCATCCGGCGTGAAGAGCGGAGTGGCGCCAACTCGCGACATCACTCACAGATTTACTCATTCTCACGGGCAAGGCGTGTGAAGGCTGGATGTGATAAAATGAGCAAGCTAAGCTTCCCCCTGCCGGTGCCCGGAAAACAACGGAGATAAAATGCAGCCCGTGTTCATGAAGGTGAAACAGATTGGCTGATGCAAAAACACTGCAGACTGCAAATCAGGTACTAGTTCTTTCGCGACCTAGGCAGGAGCCATTTGACTAGATGAAATGATTGACGCTTCACTCATCTTCACTCCACCATTGGAGTGATTGGTATCTGTGCAAGGACGAAGAGCTTGCAGAGTGAACTCTGAGCATTTGTCAGGAGCTCAAACGGAAAAGCGGATTGCTCAGAAGCAGTCTGTTGCACACTGCCTCAACCGTAAGTGGTGGACAGCTTTCGTGCAATCTCCTAAAAAATGCTCAACCCAAAGGTTGAGCCTTGCTACCCCGAGGCAAACAGTCGAACTACGCAGCAGGCCTCGTTCATCATTGTAATGCTACTGCTGCATACGAACTGTAAACGCTGAAGCTCGTGTCAGTTCTTTCCTGCGTGCGGCTGCAACAACATCGCTGCAATGCATCTGCGGATGTTGGCCGAGAAACTACTTTTGCCGTGACATCTTCGTGCCGGTCATGCAAAGACTTCCTCACCGTTAAACAGCTGCTCTACCTCAGCGACTCAGCTGTGCGGAAAGAGAACCAGACCCGAGCCCAGGAGCACAGATAGCACAGCATTCAGAGTGACTACAGGGAAATCTGCGTCCAAGACCGCTAGGAGCCTCCCGAGACAGAGTCGACCTAAGCGAACAATTTTCATCGTTTTCTACTGGTAGTAACACGTTCCACACATACTGACCAGCGCCTTCGGAGTTTTGATCTCGGAACTGTCATGAAATCAGAGTGTCTTGAAGGACTTCGGAATACCATACACGTTGCTGCACATCGAGAGAGCGCTCTAAATCACTATCACACCACCGCAACTCTGATCCAAACCAGGCGGACCTCCCCAAGTCTTATCGATACTTCGAAGTTCATGCCAACTATGGGAAGATCCTCCATTGTTATTTTGTTTGTGCGGTGATCCGATCTCTTGTCTGCAGCATCTGAGTTAAAATGCTCTGCACGATCCCGCTGCAGATTGCTGTTCTTGTGAACCTTGTGGCTGCATGTAGCAAATGCTGGGACAGGACCTGAGCCACAGACGAGCCATCGCATCCACAACCAACCTGTGGAACGCCCACTGTTGGGCCAGACCTGAGGAAATGCCAGAACCGGATGCACTCAGTCCTCTGCGTCAGACACCGTCCGAAGAATACGCAGGAAACAAACCTCAGACAGGCACGCAACTTCACACTGCTCGACCAGGGCCACCTGCTTATGTCTGTCAGATTTGGAATTCGGCCGCTTCCCTCAATCCCTCGCTCGGGTGCCTCGCTGTTCACACCAAGACCTGGTGCCGGTCTAGAGGTGTCTCGAACACAGCAGATCCCACGGGAGCACCTCTGGCAGATTTGTCATCCTGAACCTCGAGATCGGGCGGAAGCAGAGAAAACACGATTGGGT
This sequence comes from Symbiodinium necroappetens, assembly GCA_905231915.1. Lineage (NCBI taxonomy): Eukaryota > Dinophyceae > Suessiales > Symbiodiniaceae > Symbiodinium > Symbiodinium necroappetens. The sequence goes on from CAJNJA010007397.1 coordinate 5,561, forward strand.
CAGCAGCTCTCAGATCTCTCAAACTCTGTCCCCTCTTTGTCGATGCTCTTTGAGGTTGGCACGGGCACCGTGAGCTCCGGAGCCGTCTCAGTGTCCGTCCGCCCGCCTGTTTACGATCTCAAAGCCAAAGCTTCTCCAGGCCCTGGGCCCCCGAACTTCATGGAAAGATCCTGAGACTGCAACCTGCAAGCGAGGTTTCCTCGGCTTCTGTGACGGCCTGTTAGCGCCCACGTGCGCCCACATGGAGCAACGCAGATGCAGGAAGCATGCCTCGTGCTTTGCAGCGACACCATCACCTTCAGTGGGCCCGGTAGATCCAGGTGGCGCTTCCGCCGGGGCTGCGGGCAGTGTCCTCGAGGTGCTTCAAACTCTAGAATAAACACCGTCCAGTTCGGTGATCTGTACTTCTACAGTCTTTTTTGGCTCTATACATCGTTTGGGAGAATGCCAAGGCCAATGAGTCTCCTGTCAGTCTCTAGCTCAGGTGGCTGAGCTCCAGCCTCCACCTGAGTCAAAGCCAAAAACACTCAAAGCATCAGTGGTGTGCTTTAACCTCCTGCCGCTACGTCCGACATAGCGAAAGCGCTGCGACACAACAAGGGGACTCGCTAAACATCTGACATGTCACATGTCCCCGAAAAACCATCGACACAGCAAACAAACATGCCATGACTGTCGAGACGCCCAGAACGCACCATCCGCATCCCAAGGTCCTTTTAGCATTGTCGAATCATTCCCGTCCTGCTTTTCGTCATGCGTTGTTCTATCCTGCCCTCTTCCGTCCATCATGCCTCCCTCCTTCGTTTCCTCCTAGCCCCCTTTCCGGTCCTGCCTTCCTTCCTTCGTTCTTCCATAGCGAGGGAACATGAGTAGCATAAACATACAGGACACAAAAAGCGACACTCTTCCGATGACTCTGCTGATGGTCATTGCAGTCAAGGGCAGCACATTTGGTGGCGCAGGCTTTGTCTCATCAATTTTTTCTATCTTGTCCCTGAAGATCGGGACAGTCACAGAAGCTTCTTGCAATTCACATGAGCACGCGAGTGCCGTGCTTCTTCTTTGGCCGTCTCTGGCCACATCGGGAGAAGACCTGGCAGCTCGCGGCTTGAGCAGAGAGTGCCATGCGTGGACAAGCAAAAAGCCCGGACGACGATCCAGTCCTGGCAAGAGCAGATAGCAAGAGCATCATCATCTACGCACTAACATTAACTTAGCTAAGGCTTCGTCCATGCATCGAGGGAGACCACGAAACTTGGAGGTTCCTGCGTCCTGTTTCCGGGGGTTCCCATGCCAGCCCAACAGACTGCTGAAACGACATGCACAGGTGCTGAAATCACACGCCTGCTCGCGTCTGTTCATGATGTACTCATAAGTGGTCAGGTTTTTGTGCCTTGTGCAGCAGACATTCCGGATCGCTTGCTGCATGCATGGCTTGGAGTCTTGGACCGCTGCATTAAGTACACGTGCAGAAGAACCTGGACTCAACACACAGAGATGCAAACAGCTTGGTCTTCCGCTTGCATGGTCTTGACATCTGGGGGTGCCAGCCAGCTGCATGTCCAAACACCACAATGGTACATTCACGAAAGACATTGCAATGAGAGTCCTCAGTACCGGCGGTGAATTCAGGAGATTTCAGAAGCTGGAAAGCTCATGAACCTGAATGGCCGAGCTCACCGCACCAGAAAAGACTCCATTGAAAGTCCCGAGTGGATCGGGGAGGCCTGCCAGAACAGTGCGAGACCGTCGCATCTACATGATGCATTTCCACTTGCCAGCGCCCCACCTCTAAGCGGGACTCGAACGCCTCCCACCAAACCAAAGCAAACTGCAACAAAACAATATGTTCTCACATCCAGGCCTCGTTGGTGAAATAATCAATGAACTGATACCTTTCGCTCCCATCTTGCGTGCAGCCGCAGCCGTCAGTGAATATGCACCCGCTGAATGCATTGTGCGGTTGCTAACTCAGGCCGCTGCAATATGGTGCCCAGCACGACACCTCAACAGTTTCGAGATGACGGATGAATAGACTCCCTTCATTCCTCCTCTCCTTTCGCAGAGAACGACTTCAACCTGCCTATCATCACGCCAACGGAGCTGATTGAAACGAAAAAGGCGTAGTAGTTGTCTCCACCAATCTCAGCTGGATGTCATGACGACTATGACTATGTGTGTATGCTACCGAGAGTTTCCTCAGCGGCTCATGCACGTCAGAGGCCCAGACACAGTTGTTAAGCCACATGCAGTGGTGATCGAAAGATGCCACACACTTGTTGCAGGCCCGACCTCGTGCAGCAGACTGTGTGTTCTTTGTGAGCGCCGGGAACAGATACAGTTTCCTGCGATCTTCACACGGGCCCCAGCAATGTTTGCTCCGTGCCTGCACTGTTGTAGCACACCTCGGCGCTGCCACTACTGTATCAGAGCGGAGCGCGTCGTCGCAGCACTCGGGCCAAGGCAGACCACAAAAAGGAAGCTCATCAAGCTCCTGGAGGAAGGAAGTTTGTGCCAAGTACAAGACAATGCCTGCAAGTCCTCGTCTTTGAACTCAGATTCCTGAACAAAGAAAGACTGTGCACTTGGAGCATGATCCTACCCTTTGCATGCTTCTCGCAAACGTGCAGTGCAAGAAAGGGCTCCGCATTATTGCCAGACTACACCCGTCAGAAACGTTATAAAGATGATTCGTGGGAGAGACCACTGCCGCACAGGACAAAGTTATGTTTATGGTAAGTACACTAGACTCTCACTAGACATCGACATCTGGGGGCGTCGCATCCCGAAGCACGAACGGGTCGATGGGGTTGCACTTGGTTGCACGGAAGGTGGAAACGACCAGGAATCCCACGCTGATAAGGAAGAAGCAAGTCACGAGGACCTGAGGAACTCAGGAGAGCCGTTTGATGTTGCAAGTGTCAGTCGCAACAGGCTACGGAAGTCAGCCTGCGCAAGCACCGTCTCAATCATGGGAACACAAAGCGTCAAGTACCTGCAGACACGCAGATCGGAGGTGAAATTTTGGAGTAAGACACCTGTGAACAACCTGCACGATGAGGCCAGTGCACAACGAAGTCTGTTCCAAAGACAACCCAGCTGACCACCTGGTGTTCACTGGCCATTGCATTTATGTTACTAGGCTCTGAGATTTAAGCTTTGAGGTCAACGTTATAAGGGCTTGGGCTCTAAGGTTTTAGGGTCTGTGGGGTTTAGCCAGGTTGATGCTTTGGAGTTTTGGTTTAAATACGAATGGTCTGTCTTAGAGCTCGGTGGATTGAATCCTTAGGGTGTCTTGTCTAAGGCTTCGATCTCGCGGTTCTACGTTTTAAGGCCTTAGATGTAAGATTCGAGGTTTCTCTATGTTTCTGTTGCCCAGCTTCAACTGTTGGTTTAACACCCACTGCGTGCCACAGACTGTGGGATTCTGGGCTCACTCCGGCAACAAATGTGACAACAAACACAAAAATCGTCGCCTTGCTCGTTTAGAACTGGGGGCTTTAGAGCCTAATGTTTCTGGATATCCGGGTTTAGGGTTTAGTCTGTCTTGAGTGTGATTCGGGTTCTGGGGTTTCGAGTTTTTGAGCTGTTGAGCGTAAAGTTTAGGCTGTAAGTAAACAAAAACACAACATAAAAAACAAAAAAACAACAAGAAACACAAGGTGTAGGAATCAGATTTTAACGCTCCGGGAGGTGGCGAAACACAATTACCCTCCATTCTCCGAGCTCACCTGCAATGGATGAAGCGGCCAGTGGAAGCCATGGATTCGCAGCTCCTCTAAACTTCAGTCAACCCCACACAGGCTGTCCCTGCCGCAAGTCTGTCGAAGCTCATGAACCAAAAGTCCTCCACGCTCTCAGCCATCGCGATTCGTCACCTGGGCTGCATAGCGGCTGCCAAATCTCTGAGCAGCTTCGCTCTCTCAGCTTCTGGCGCTCTGAAGGGAAGGCATTCTGCTGCAGCCATGGCTGAGAAAAGTCAGCGCATTCGTGCTATATTTCCTGCTTCTACTTACTCCAAAAGACATGCACGATTGTATGACTTCAGCAAGGACCTCGCTGTACTATCAGGAAGGTCGGAGCCAGCATGCTTGATGTGAAAGGTTCTCCTATTCATCTGGGCCACGAACCGCACGGTCAGCTGTCGACAACGTCCCGACTCTTGTTGCGACAACTCGCAGGATGATAAACATCTCTGCAACATTCAGGCAAAGATACGGAACCTGTCAAGGCGCGTCAAACCTATCATGCTCCTGCAATGAGGCTCGCGTTAGCGCATCTTTCTCCAGCTGATGTGTCAAGGCAAACGGCCCACATCATCCGTGAAGACTCTGGATGCTGAACTCCACACAAGAACTCCGGGCAAACAAGCGAAGCAACACAAAGCTTGCTGCGGCCTATGGAAGCGGGCTCGGCCACGAGACGATCAGAATCTGCCGTCTGCATCTCCAGCATCGCGCTAGGCAGGGTAGCCACGAGCTCCAAGCGGAGACGGAGGCGTCTGAGTCGCAGCTGGGCTGCAACGGATGTCGGACTGCCACTCTGACTTAGCTGAGCCAGGAGCTGTCAACGACCGTCTTGAGGCGGATCCTGACCAGATCAAAAGCCGCCAAAGACAAAAAACACATCAACGCCGACATGACTGCGCCTCTCTCTTGCCCTGTGCTTTGAGGCACGGCACTCCTCCGCACCATCGGCGCAAGCGCTGCAAAACAAAATTCCTTCCGCACCAAAACCGCCGGCATCGCCAGCATCGCACAGCGGCGCACTGGAAGCAGAAATGTCCGAAACTCAGAGAGCCCAAGACCCCTTCGAGGAGATTCTTCCTGATTACTGCCACCAGCCCTAGTCAGCGCAGCAATCGGAATCTTGTCAGATCGTCCTGGCTGCAGAAGCATATACATCATCTGGTGGGGCATTGTCGTCGGAGCCTGCACACAAATCAGTCTTCCAGATTGCTGATCAGACAATCCGCCTTCTTCGCTGAAGTCCCACTTCTCATCAACTGGTTGCACCTGGTTTCAGAGATTTTCAGAGGAAGGATACAAGCTCCGCGCCTTCCCCACGGTCCCGTAAGAAAAGCACGTTCTTGATGCCAACCCAACCGCAGATATCCTGATCGTAGAGATCCTTTCCCATGACCTGCAGCACACAACATCTGCACACCAGAGTGTCAGCAGGGTGTTGCGGACCAAGACCTTCGCGAAATTCCCGAATAAGCTCCTTTGCTGCACACCTCATCAAAGGTTTGAATAGACTGACCGGATCGCACACTAGGCTTCAGCATGAAGTACCGAGTCAAAAGCGTGTCTCAGACTTGATCTCCCCAACCTTGCCAGAGATAGCACGGCACGAGCAGAATTCCCATGTACTCTGCGGAAAGCAGCCTGAGGCTACGACAAGTGATCGGGAGTGTTCGCTGGGATGATCGAAGACACGAATGGTTGCATGCCCCTCGCGCTGGCACAGTTGGACCTGTGCAGGATCCGCTGCCCAAAAAGCGATCTGACGTACTTTCTCCGTTTGCGGCCCCTATCTGCGGTGACTGTGGCCCTCACGATGAAAAAGCTGGGGATTCACAAACCCAAACGCATACAACCGCAAGTCAATCAATAATGGGCAACATTCGTTGGACCAAAAATACTTGCAACCGCATGCATCTGCCTGAATGATGCAGTGGACATGTCCAACTGTCAGTAGGATGAGTGAAGCGTCGAGAACAAAGCGAGGGCGGGCAGCCTTGCCGGGCGAAGAGGTTATCATGTAGAGCGTTTGTGTACACGTGGCCCTGTCTAGTACCTGTCTAGGCTGATCTCGTCGACCGGGACTCTTGCAGCGGATCCGCTTGGGATTGTGCCCCGTCGCTGGCTCTGCATGGCCGCGTCTGCACTTCTGCGCCCGACGGCCCCAGTACAGGCTGAACTGAGATTCGGCGATCCAGTAGCTAGACATCGGGTTAAATCTCAGAGGCTCACGGCTGTGGTCTATCAAACCCCGAAAGATCCAGTTTAGTTTCTGCTGGACGATTCGAAAAATACTTGCCATCAACATTTTTCGACAAGCATGATAAGGACGAGGAGCTCGTGGTTGAGGAAGCGCAGGTTGCTGATATTGACGGCAATGTGGTAAAGGATATGGATGGTGACGAAGTTACCGACTACGACGATGATAATGATGATGATGATGATGATGATGTGGTGATGATGGTGGTGATATGTGGTGATGATGATGATGATCACCAACGATCCAGAACCGACCGACAAAGCTGTAGTCGGTTTGAAGCGGTCATTTGGCGTCTGAAGCGGGGTCGCGCGAAACTGAGGATCCGGAAAAGACTCACCCAAGCCAGCTAATGGTCGGGGTTCAATCACTTGCCGACCTGGGCTGTTTCCTAAAGCCGACCACGGAAGCAACTTCGGCCTGTGGGTTTAATCCTGAGACAAAGGACTCACTTCCATTGTAGACGAAAAGGTTTCCGCCGATAAGCAGCAGGTCGCGTGTTGCTTCGGCCTCCGCATGAAATCCTTTTCCGACAGACGGCACAGGGTGGCAAGGAAAACATGAAAATGGTGGCCCTGCGGCAGTCGGATGCTGATGAAATCTGACGGGAGAGGACGTGTTGCCCTCGCAGTAGGAGCGTAGGAGTTGCCCAACCTTCACCAAACAAACATGTTGCTTTCGCACTGCCATTTTCGTACGTAGTTCTGCTTGAACACACTAGGTAACACAAATAATATGCCGCCATAATCTTCCCGAGATGCTCGCGACCAGAACTGGACCGAAAAAACTGGGATGCCCCGAACTTTCTGTAAAGAATTGCGACGATGTGCTGCAGACCTTTCGCAGAAGGAGGTCAAAATCGAACTGAACCTGCGAGTCTGCAGGGACGTTCCGTTTGGTCCACTTCTTCCCGTGGGGATGGTGGCGAAAAGTCTCGAGCTCAACTCGATGCATTCGCAAGTCGGAAAAGGCTTCTCAGGAGCGGCGTGAACAAGCAAGCCAGCCACCTTCACCGCCTCGAGTCGAAGCCACCCTCCAGCACCTCTCGTGCGAGCTGCTAGGACCGCTAGCAAAGCTCTGTTTGAATGCAGTCTCACTGTGATCTCCGTCACCAACTTCATCGACCTCATGGCTGCGTGATCTGAATCGCTGTCTCCCGGAACCCCTGTCAGCGACCACGGCGACCGGCTCCTGGATCACCATCACCCGAGGTATGCGGCCTCATCGTCCCAGCTGCCACAGCTTGGGCCAAGATCCGTTGGAAGGCGACTAGGTAGTGGACAGGAAACCTGCCGAACACGAGCATCAATTTCACTCCGGGGCTAGTGCTGTTGAAAGTGAAGCCCACCGGCCCACCGGCGAAAGAGCACGGGCAAAAAACAAAAAATTCTGGGGGGAACTGCTGCACCGCTCTCGGACTGAACTCTTGTGAAGCTGCAGCTCATCGGAACACAACTTCCTGCTTGCGCTTAGGCGCGAAAGCAGCAAGGTGTTATACGTGTGCAGGTCTGCTATGGCGAAACTCGAGACATGGGGACAGAAGGCAAGTGTAGAACCTGACGCAGCAAGGCTATTCGAGCATGTGAAGCCTTCTCGTGGCATCGTCACAACCGCTTAAGCCCCCAACAGAAAGCGAGTTAACCTCAGAGTCGGCCACGTGAGATGATGTACTTACGTCGGTTTGTCGTCAAACGAACGCAAAACACTTTCAATACCCCGGCTTCTATTGAGGAGAGAGAGCCACCAACTTTGCTGTGTGACTTGGACATCTGGCCGAGCACACGGGGATGGGATTCGTGTGTTTCCTGCTGAATGAGTGAACCAAGATGGGCACACCAGCTTCGTTTTCGGCTATCTCAACCGGCACAATTCAGTTCGGCATGACTAATAGCAGCGACATGCAAACCTGTTGAGATGCTCCGCCGCACAATACCCCGCCTCTCTTCCGGCCGGAAACAGATGGTACAGGAGCGCAGCTCGAACACCTGAGACATGAAGAAGCTTTGGAAACAGAGGCAACACAACCGCGGCCGGGATTATCTTGCAGGCTTTGTGAAGCAACACATTGCTTTCGATAGCCATTGCATGCATCCGGACTGCCTGTGAGCCCGGGCCAAGCTCAGTCTCACAAGTCGAGGATCGGACCAATTTCTGCGTATGGATCCCAACACTGCACTTCGAAAAGGCGGGAGCACCTGGACTGCACAGCCATCACGAGCTGGCTGAAAGCAATCCACTAAGCCGTGGCACCCCCATTCATCGCCGGCAACGGCTTGCCTCGCTTGCATTTCTTTCCACTGACAAACGGGTTTTCCACCGCAGTCACAGAAGCCCGAGCGCCCGCACAACGTCTACTCCGTGAATTTAGTGTACTCCCGTCCAAGCCATCGGCCATCCGTACAAGGCTCCAGCCATCTGCCTGCAAGAAGTAAATGCACAAAATGACTTCACACGGTGCAAACAATCGCGATCGTGGGCTTCTCTAAGGGACCCACCCAGCAACCGCACCCGTGGTGTCTGCCTTCGGGTCTCACGGGCAACACACCATGAAACACGTTCGTCAACTTGGCTGCAGTTGGGACACGTCCCCAAGCAGATTCACGACTTGCAAAATGCAGCGGGAGAAGCCTTGGAAACTTCAACTGCATGACTGCACCACCAGGTCCACGCAGCTGTGGGCATGCACAACCCAGCTCAGCAGTTGTCCAAGCTGGTGGCACTTGAACTGCTCTTGTGGCAGTTTGTCGGACCCTAATCTAGGAAACTATAGGGAAGGCATTTTGCCACTCGTTCAGACGTTTTAGTCTGCTTGCACACCGTACCCTGTTGCACACAGAAGGCTCTATCTCATTTCACCACTCGGAACTCAAACTGGACCTGAAGGGAGGCATCGGAACGACACGGCTTCGAGCAATGTGCGTCGAGGCCCGAGCATCAGCGACTGTGGCGGTGTCACCGTTCTCGCTGCACTCCATCCAGCCATCGGGATCCGACAGGTCCACGTTCCTGAGCAGGCTCTGCAGTCCCTTTGCTCTGAGCATCTGTGCTCGCTGTTTCAGCATATCCAGCGCGTCATTCGAGGTCCGAGGCTCTCAAACTTGCCCCAACTTGTTTCCACAGTGACTCCCAGAGGATACCACTTTACTGGCTCAGCTCCTCGACAGTCGAAGACTGCCACCTGAGACAAAGACAATGCAGCACTGCGAAACGGCCCGGAACCCCATCTCTAACAGCCGAGCAGCGGGTTGCATCACACCTCCCTCCGAATACTCCCCAAGAGTCTTATCCTTCACATCCTTATCTTTGATTGGCGTAGATCTGGAGGGCGTCATCACCTGGGCTGTGATCTGTCAGCAAACACGTTGCACATTATCTGGTCACAGTTTGTTTTGCTAAGGCTGGGACGCTGATTGACGATGGAGCCTGCGAGAGCTACAAGAACGGATCCCGACTCACCCTGCTTTCTGCAGGAATGGGACGGTTCGGAATGGTAAACGGACTCCAGACGCTCCAGCCTTGGCACCCTCCCACTTGATCAGGAAGTTAGCAGTCCCTTTGCTGTTGGGGATCTCCTCCTGCGAAAGGAAACCCAAAGCACAAACAGATGGGCAGGCCCTTTGCCGCCGCAAGCATCCTCGTTGGTGGGGTCAATGGTGATGCCCTCTCGGATTTCCTTGCGCACTGACTTCGGATGGCAATGACATGCGCTTCTCTGGACTCGACTGTCTCAAAAAAATTGCCCAAGATGCCGTTCCGCCAGATTGTTGAACATCAAGCTTCCAGGTTTCATCACTAGGAAAGACCAATCGCTCCACTCCCTGGAGACAGTGCATGGGATTGTCACGTTGTCTTGCCACTTCCGGTTCGGAACAGTCCAGCCTCCATCTCAGCTTTAACGAACATTGCTATCAATGGCATGGCTAATGGATCGTCACCTACGGTTACCAGGCACCTGCACGAGCTTGAACCATGCTGTGGAGACAGCGGCCGTGTAAAAAAAAGACGCGTGAGCTCCATAGAACCCGACATCGAAACGGATCCTTTCCTTCCTGAAGCTGTGCTGTTTTTCCAGCCCCAGAGATGCCCAGCGAGAGGCCGGGCGGGGCCCTCAACCCGAAAGAGGCAGAGAGCGTAGGCCCATGGCTAACCGGCTAACCATAACGAACAGGCCAATGCCAGCCCAGAACAAGCAAAGTCTAAAGGGTGGATTTTTTAAATTACTCTTTTTCATTTTTTCTTCTTCTTTTTTTGGTGCGGATCTGCCCTGTTTGAGGGTTTTATTGCGCTTTCCACGGTTTTAGAAGGATTTTCATGGGTTTTAAGAGGCTTTCTGATAGTTTGAAAGGGGTGTGCGACGATTTTGGACTGTTTTAGAGTGCGCTTTTAGAGGGCTTGAGAGGTTTTCCAACGATATTGGAGTGTTTTGAGAGCTTCAGCGGGTTTGCCACGGTTTTTGAAGCTTTGCTTTCGAAAGTTTGAAACTTTTCAGGGTCACCCCCCCCTGTTTGCAAACATACTGCTCGCATGGTGAGGGGGGGGGGTTGCGAAAAGACTCTTACTATGCATGGTGGGTTTCAAAAACGACCCGGAGGCTGTCAAGCAAGC
>CAJNJA010007398.1:0-38588 GCA_905231915.1 Symbiodinium necroappetens
CTGGCCTGAGCCAGGAACGACTTTAACATTGAAATATTAAAGTATTCAAACATTAAAGTCAGCACTGGGACTTTAATATTTCAGAGGGACTTAAATATTTAAGCGGGACTTTAATATTAAAGTAAGGCCCTGCGGATTAAATATTAAAGTCCCAGCGCGGACTTTAATGTTTAAATACTTTAATATTTTAATATTAAAGTCGTTCCTGCCTCAGGCCAGAATGGCGACCCGCCGGACTTTAATATTTAATCTGCAGGGCGGGACTTTAATATTAAACTAAGGCCCTGCGGATTAAATATTAAAGTCCCAGTGCGGACTTCAATGTTTAAATACTTTAATATTTCAATATTAAAGTCGTTCCCGAAATATTAAAGTCCCAGCGCGGACTTTAATATTAAAGTTGACGGCTCGGGACAGAGGGCGTCAAATAGTACATATTTTACCTTCTTACCCGGGGGGGGGGTGGGGTGGCATCCTGAATCAACATCATCTCCAGGGGGCCGGGGTGGGGGTGGGGGGGGTTGGATGGGGGCGGGGCAGCGGGCGCCTCCAGCGCAGGTTCCATGCCTTCCAAGCCGCTCAAAATGGTCAAACCACGGCTAGTAAACCAAACTCCAGCTGAGTCTTCACAGGACTCGATTTCGTGACTCGTCGGAACGTGTCCAATGCCACAAAGATCGTCGCGACCCTCGCCCAGTCGTGCAGCCGGTGTTGTGTAGACGCACCGGAAAGAGACAAGGATTTCGTCGTGACTCGGCCTGGGCCTATGGGCGCACGGTAGGGCCTTCTGACCCGGGAACATACATATAGTTCTGTGTGGATGTAGCTGGCTTCAAGAACATCTCGTGATGCTTAGCCGACGGTGCCAGGAGATGCTCGGAGCCTCGACCTAACAAGAACTGCGTCGCATATCCTGTCGTCCCTCCGCGCCCACGTACCCAGCATACACCAGCTGCTAACATGTGCAAGCTGGCCCCGCCTGCCGCAGTTATCCCCTTCTCAGCACCTGATGCATGCTCACGAAGTGCAAACTAAGCAATGCCTGTAAATGCCCGGGGATCACAACAAGCTGTCCACAACATCAGACCATTCAGTACCAATGCTTTCTAAATGAGCATCAACACGCAATGAGAGCATTCGCAACCACCTTGTGCGCCGACCACACCCCCTGTAACCTGACGACATAGTCTCAGTGAGAGAAGTCACTTGGAATATCTTACGGCAACGAGAATCGACCGTTGCATTCTGATAAGAGCTCAAACCCTCTGACCCTTCCAAACTTCCAAGCTCAACCCGACAACATCGACAAGTATCATGCATCTGAACTCTCGGGACGCCTGGTGGGTATCCTCCATGGGACATGGAAGTCTCACCTCCAAATGATCTCACTCTGAATGTAGGGAGTCTTTTGTCACTCCGGGAGTACTTTTTTGCTTTTTGGCACGGCTAGTTTAGAGAGAGGAAGACAACCTGCCCGCTCTTCGACATGCTACACTTCTTACCTCGAATGCCAATTCGTGTTGGCCGAAGTGCAGTCACGAAACACCGAGCCTGCTTCAGCACCAGGGAACCTGGCGTCATCTGGCTCTCGTGTAGGGCAAAGGCTGCTGCCGAACTTTAAATCATTGTCCCCTCGAATGGTGCCGTTACAAGGAGTTTGGAGCACTCGAGGTGCTCTCACTTGCCCCGCTGCAGTTTCAGACGGCAACCTTTAACCTCGACTGGCTACACATGCTCGTGTGTGCAGGTCAGGCCTGGCCTCACGACGAACTCATGGGTCATGGCTTCTCGAACTTTTAAGCGTTCGGTCGGATTTTTCCTGGCGATTTACAAGCAAACGAATCAGTCAGTGCCTGCTGCGAAGGAGCTGGTGCCATGACGTGAGGTAATGCCAAAAGCTTGCACTTGCAAACGAAGGACGACGAAGTCGTCGCATCACAACAGCCGTAGTCAAGTCCTAGTACCAGCCACCAATTCTGTTGCAGGGGCACGATCTCGAGCTTGGACAGAACTGAAGATGTGTTCATGCTGCGACCACACCTGCAAAGCTTGCCAATGAGATCCCGACCTTGCACGGCAGGCGATTTTTTGAAATCAGCATGTCGTGGTGAAGTCCTTACTTTCCCAATGATGTAGGCTTGGAGATTGGGTAGCAGGACATTGCTCACGGGTGGACTTTTGAGGCTAGCTCTGATGCGTGAACAAGCTGCTCATCAAAATATTTGGCGACGGGTTCATCTCTGCTGTCCGCATGAACGGCGACAGGCTTCAAGTCGGACGGGGCACGAAAGCCCTTGTGAGCCGACCAGCAAAATGGGCACGATTCGCAGGGGCGGCCTCTGACATCACTCAAGCACAGGGTCCTGACCGAGACTGGACTAAACTTGTTAGCAGTACTGCATTGGAATCATAATTTCCTTGTCGTAGAATCCCGCTCGTCGAATCTGTCCGAATGTCGCAAGCGAGCTTGTCTGGCTGATGCCTGGATCTGGAAGAACTCTCAGTATCTGGCCACTTTGATCCATGTCGGACGGGAACAGAAGATCCACATGAACGATTCGTTTGCAGGTCGTCTCCTTCGCCAATTCGCATTCAGGCACACGTTCCCTGATAAAGGCAGCGTCCTTGCTTTGCGATCCGAAAGGGGACCTCGTCAGCAGTTGAAATGCACATACGACGGTATGGCTACAAGTCAAGAAGCTGATCTGCACGGAGCAGCTCAATGCTTGCCATGCGGCTGTCCCGTTAGCATCTCATAAAGCCTTGGCCACACCATGCTTGGTTCTTTGCTCGGTCCACTTACAGCCTTCGCTAGCTTGAACTCACAAAGCAATTCGACGGTGTCCCAAAGGCCAAGACTTTGTTGATCAAGGCGCACAGATGCCAGCAGAGAGGAGTCTAAGCCTTGCTCCGAGCGGCAAAACTCCCATCGTCCACATGTCCACACCTGCCGGATCGCTGCCGGTGACGCTTTTTTCCGGGCCAACTGAAACTGGCCAGCTAGAGGCTTGGCCCACTGCTTTCGTCATGGCCAGTCCCTCGAATCATCTCCTTGCGGCCGAACCCGATCAGTCCGGAGCGGTCGTTCGCTCGAGGCAACTTTTTCAAATCTTGCATGACGAGGGACGGGAGCAAGATAGTCCAGTGTGCCACAGAAAGTGCTTCGCTTGTCCTGTGGGAGTGTAGCGACTAAGAGCCGAAGAGCGAGGTACTATAGCCAAAGCAGCAGTAATTTGGTAGTGCCGGAGTCGCGTCGTGTCCTGCTCCAGGAGATTTGCCCAACCGAAATCAGCTAGCTTGGCGGAGTCATTTGCATCCTTAGCGACAGGGGTGTCGATGTTCGCAGGCCGATGAGCTGCCTATGAGCGGCAAGCGTAATAGAGTCTAGAGGGCGTGTTGGGCAGACAATGGCAGACAGTCAGAGGGCCACTGACACCGGGACATGGGACCAGCAGAATGTTCTCAGGCTTGATGTCCCGATGTATCACCTTGCAAAAATGATCATCGCACACCGCGTGAAGCCACCAACTGAGCAACACCAGCAGGGAGACGGCAAACCTCCTGAGAGAGAAGGAGCCCCCAGCCAACAGGCCGGGACCTTGTCCGGCAGGTGGTGCAAGTAGTCCAGTGCCTCACACCTCACCGTCCGTCTTGGAGAAACCCCTCTCACCAAAAAACCCGGAATGATCATCCGTCGTCACCATGTTGGTGAATTCTGACAGAAAGTCCAGACAGCACAGCGCCGAGGCAAGTCGTCGTATTTTGCAGCAGACTTCGGGCTCACAGCAGGGCACACCGTCGAGCTCCGTCCGTTTCCGGTCGGCGCGAAAAAAGACTGTTCTCCCGGAATGGATGTGCCGTACTTCCCCCCCACCCCTATGACTATACCCCCAAGCCACCGGCAAAGATGCAAGTTCTCTCTTTGCTTTGCTAGGGGCAAGAGCAGGGGCAGGCCCCCTAGCCCGCGCGTCAGCGCAACCCCGTCCATCCCGTTGATGGAACGGGCTTAGCTGTACTGGGACGGTCCCTCGCTGTTCGTAGAAATACCAGCGAAAGAGAGTGCCCCCGTGGTAGCAAACAAGACAAGTCCTTTCTCTGTCTGTCTGTCTGTCTGTCTGTCTGTCTGTCTGTCTGTCTGTCTGTCTCTGTCTGTCTCTCTGTCTGTTTGTCTGTCTGTCTGTCTGTCTGTGTCTGTCAGTGTGTGTCTCTCCATCACCCTCCCTCCCTCCCTCCCTCCCTCCCTCCCTCCCTCCCTCCCTCTGTGTGCGACCGAAGGGCGTCTGCAGGAAGTAAGTTGCAGCACCTCAAGTCGCACCAAACAAAGAATAGCCGCTACCGCACATGTTGCAGGTGCTCATTTCGGCCGGTTGACGCTTTGAATATGCTTCCATATGCTTCCCAAGTTTCTTGAGAACCTGCAGCACACCCCGAGCAGCCGCCGTTCTTACGCAGCAGGCAGGAACTCGCTCAACTCTTTTTTAAGCATTGGTCGGACATGCCCATCTATGCCCAGATATAGGCAGCAGTCCCTCACCCCCGGGCGGACGGGCGGGAGAACAAAATATTGGCACAAGCAGGCCTGTGCAATTGTGGGCCCACACGTGGACTACGTGGGAACCAATGAGCTGTACAATGCTGCGTGTACATGTGGGAGTCGGGGGCACTGCCAAACCCAGCCCAAGCCGGAACACCCGTCACTTCTCGCTTTGATGCAGAGACTGCGAGCCTCGTCCGTTTAACCCGCATTGCCCCTTGCCCTCTTGGCTTCCAACGCTGGCCAGTGAACTTCTCCGCTTTTTGAAGCTTGTCGAACAAGCTCCCACCTAAAATCCAACATAAGCCGCATCCAGCTAACACAGCGAGCGGCTTGACTGGTAGCGGCACGATACTAGCCGCGGGACCGATGCAGAACTCCATGCCCAAGTACCTCATGCAAGCTACAACGATTCTCGTCCGAAAGGCTGGCGGCTGGCTGGCAAAAGATCAACACCTCTGGCTTCGTGTTCAGCCGGGAGGCACGAAGTACTTGTCCTCAAAGTGGAAGTACAACCTACGTGTTTGCCATTAGCAAGATCATCTTGTGAACACATCCCGGCCTCACGATCCGCGGATGCTGCAAAGAGTACAGAATGTTGACCTCACCTGAACAGTGCGGGTGAGACTGTTGACCTTCTGCTGGGGTAGAATGCACGCTGAGTGACGCTTCAGCTGGTCAAGGAGCTGGTTCTCGAGAATCAGCTGCAAACGGACCTGTGTAAGTGCTTGGTATTGCCTGTTGGATTCGGCTATGTTCGGCTCTCGCATTTGCAGATCGTGGCTACTGTCCCCAGTGTGCTTCACAGATGTCAGAACCTTCTTTACCGCGACGGCTTTGTGGTCGCTCTTGGTCTGCGCTTGCCAGACCTGCAGCTTTGGCGAAGTGTTTGCAAGCCGGATAAGACTGATCTAAGAAATGGTTGGATCAGGGATTGAATGCCACATCGAGGCAGGGATCGGCCACCGACTTACATTATATGATGTCTTGTGTTCATTGCTTCTCATGCCTTACTCACGGCACAGGCCTCTCCGAAGTATCCGCGTCCAAGGCATTTCTCAAACTGTAGGTCCTGACCATGAAGAACTAATTGGATACGGAGTGAACGAGCATGCTTGAGCGAAAGCATCATTTCCAAGGGTTGATCTTCGCACGTGCCACCCCCTACCCGAAGACACAAGCATCAACATCGCCTGCATTTTGTCTAGCTTGCTTACGTTGGTTCCTTGATGATAAAGGCTTCACTTTTCGCTACTGGATACTTGCTTCGTCTATGACACTCCTCTGCTCCTTTGGCTCGAGGATCTTGGCTGGCCATGGCTCAGGCAATGCCGTGCTAAAACTTGAGGAATGTGGAATGTGCTGCGTGGTACGTACAGTGCAGAGGACGCGTGCAGGACCAGGCTCACCTTGAGCCCAGCAGATCGGCCAACCTTTCGAAGCTCCAATCCCCACGCAAACTCAAGAAAGTGCGCTTTTGATTGAACGACGTTGGGAGAAGAAAGCGCCCGACAATTGTCATCTGCAAGCTCGTGTACGAGAAACATACTTTGTATTGAAACGTGTAATGTGAACAAATCTCTGGCATTCCCAGGCACTTCCTGCCGAGCTTCGATGCACAAGGTCAGTAGCCCTGGCTTGTATCGCTTGGCACCAAGTTGAGCTAAGCATGCGACTTGCACTAGATGATGTCTGCCGCGCTGTTTTCTCCGAGATTCGAAGTTCGGCGACACTATTGGTAAGCCATCCCCCACACATTCGTGACATATCACCGCAGCTCTTGGTGGGTGCTGCACTTGGGCAGCCAGGCCAGGCACATTGCATTCACCTGTGCAGAAAACCCGCTTCGGAATCAACCCGCCGACGTGGAAGCTGTTGCTCGCATGTGATTTTGGATATTGAGATTTTATGCGAATTCGGGAATCAAACGTGCAACCTTCGGTGACGGCTCTTGTTCGTCTCGGATTGGTGTGGTCGAATGCTTGCAGGGGAATGTCGGGAGCGCCCCCAGAGTTTTGAAATGCCGCCGAGTGAAGCTATCCCAACTTGGCAGATGGATTTGGCTTGGCTGTTGAAGTTTGAACTTGGACAGGGCTTTCGTAGCTCTTGATATCTTTGATTTTATGGATCGGAATACACAACCCTAAAAACACAACCGGCAGGCAGCAAAGCACGGCAAGCATCTGTTTCGCGCAAAGCTAAGCGACGTCACTTTGAGGAGTCGACGGGGCCGGATTTCACAGGCTCGTCCAAGGCTCATGCTTCCACACGACAAGTCAATGCACATGCACTCATGGACTGTTCTTCACATCGAAACAAGAAAGTGTTGACTTGTCGAGGGCTTGCATGCGGATCTTCCGGCGCTCGCGCTGCGCCTTCCGAAGAAAAAACCTTCTCTCCTCTTCCTTGGCATCAGCCGGAGACTGCTTGACATTCAAGTAGCCGTCGTTCTTGAAGCGGACATAAAGTAAATCTTCCATGGGCTTAGTCAGACAATCACCATACTGGCGCCATGTCGGAACCCAATGAAGAAAAACCAAGCCCTCCTGGACCATCTGGCGGATGCCCAGGATGTCAAGCGAAGTCTGGCGTTCTGCTGCAAGCTGGTTTGACCCGTGAACGTGGTCGTAGAGGCTGCGCGCGTCAGTGATCAAGTGCCCTTTCGCCCGGATCTCCTGGCACCATGTAGACGAAGTTGCCGTGGCTCCGTCGTACAGGGCGTCCCAAAGCTTCATGTTGTAGACGAGGCGGTCGGCACTTGATGACATAGAGCAGCACTCAGCAGCCATGCTGCTCCGAACAACCCGGCTGATCTTGTTGCTGTGGAACTCGAGCAAGTTGGCGCTTCCTTGGGAAGTTAAAACACCCGGCTCCACCAAAAAGTGAGCTTCGCCCCGCTGAGCTGCCAAGCTGTTGCTGCTTCCAAGGGCCGCGTCGAAGTAGGTCACGAGCTCCGGGACCCCACGTAGGCCTCGAACCTTGAGCTTGGCCTTGCCGTCGGCAGCCATGGTCTTCAGGGACTGCAGGAGTTTGTTCGCCTCGGCCAGGTCGCTCCACGTAGCTTGCCCCACCCTCTGAGCGAGCAAGCTGACTTGACAAAGAAGTTCTGGAGCCACCAAGTGCACTGGCCAACGGAGCTGAGCAATCAGCCGGCGAAACTCCTTAAGGCCTCCAGCGTCCAGTCCTTGAGGGCCGCGTCCACGTAGGGTTGCCTCCTTGAGGTCGAAGACGTAGTCGGTCATGTCGTTGACAAAGACGCCGTGCTGCAGGGAGATCTTCATCCCCAGGTAAGCCACAGGCTTGGCCCCAATCTCAATCCACTCCTTGATGGAGAAGCGGGCATCGATAGCCTTTCTGGTCTCCTGGGCCTCCACACCGTCTTCCACCGCGAGGAAACCGTCGTCGACATGCAGGCAGAGGATGGCGACTGTAGTGGTCTTGCCGCCGCGCTTCTTGACCTTCACAAAGGTGGCCGGGGCGAAGGGTACCTCGATGAAGTCGCAGGCCATGAGGAGGTCCTTCGCCTGCATGTACCATAGCCTGGGCGCCTCCGCCAAGCCGTACGCGCTCTTGAGGATGCGCCACAAACCAAAAGCACCGACACCATGAAGATCTCGAGGTGGACGGCAGTACAGGTCTCGGGCCACGCTCTTTCCTGAAAGGAACGCGGTGCTCACATCAAAGAGCAGACATCTCCATCGACGCTGGAGAGCAACGCTCATCGCCATTCTGACTGCAGTCATCGTGGTGGTCGGGCTGTCAGTGCGCAGCTCGCCTCCCAGAACGTCTGGATCGACGTGTCCAGGAAGGACTATGCGGGACTTGGCCACCAGGTCCTTGGAGCCAGCAGTAGCTTTGTTTGTTCGCACCACTCTCGCCGGCACCATGAACACCCTGGCTCGAGGAACCTTGCGAGCAGCCGCGGCGTCCAGCTGCTCGATCACCTTGTTGTCAAGCCAGGCCTGCCACTCCTTCTGGTCCGCCTTGTCGAAAGCGGCCTGCTCGCTGCCATCGAAAAACTTCGGGTCCAGCTCCTTCCCATTTGCCTTCATTTTCAGGATAAAGGCCTGGGTCTTGAGGACATTCTCAGCGATGTCCTCAAAAGCTGCGCGGGCCACGCTTTCGTTGGCAACTGTGACCTGGAACACCTGGGAGGCAGAGGCCACAAACACCTTAGCACCACAGCTTGTCTGCTTGGCCTTCCGGTACTGGGCCTTCAGCTCACCCTTGCGAAGGTGGGCTCGGTTGGCGTCGTAGAAGAAGGTGGCCCCACGCCAAAGGTGAGGACACTTGTGCCGAGGACGCCGGGACACTTCATCCGGATGCTCCTCTGCGATCATCACCTGCGTGGGGTCTTCACCGAGCATCACTGTGACACGGTGCCTGCGCCAACGAGGGCCTGGGTTCTGCAACCTTTTCCGAGGAGCTCGGTGAAAACGTGCGGCTGTCAGCGGCATGTCCAGCAACTCGGCCAACTTACGAACTTGCCCTCGGGGAAGCCATTCATTGGCACGTGGGTTGTCCTCGTCGTCTGCCTCCGGGTTGGTCAGCTTCTTCAACTCGGGCTCGGCGAGGGCGACCATAATGAAGTTAGCCACATCACCTGTGCGCAGACGCTTCGTGGACACCTCGGGCTGCGCTTGCAACTGTTCCTGCTGGGCCTCGGCAAGCTTGCGCTTCAAACTGTACGGCACGTCGTCCAGGTAGTCGTAAGACTCGGCACGGCCACCAGAAAGACTGTCCCCCTGTGCAACTGGAGCTTGGTCCCACACGTCCTGGAGACTGTCTGGCAACAAACTTTCAAAGGGACCATCAGGTGGAGGTTGTTCGTGTGGTCCTGCGTCATCACGAGGTGGTTGTTCAGCGCTAGGCTCTAAAACAAGACCATCAGGTGGAGGTTGTTCGTGTGGTCCTGGGTCATCTAAATGTGGTTGTTCAGCAGGCTTGGCGCAGCCCTTCCTCCGAGGCCCACGCGCTCCAAGCAAACGGCGCCTCTTCACTTTGTCGAAGGGGATGCCCAGGGTCTTTTTCACCGACTTCAAGCCCTGCATCATCCGCCTGGCCTCGGTCATCCTGCGCCCCAGCCCGTTCGGGACACGGCGAGGCTGAAGGCCAGGAGCTTGTGGCACCAGGGTGGCTTCCGGATCATCGGGTGGCTCGGGCTCATCCGTCATATCCAGGAAGCCCTTCTCCAACTCAGCCTCCAGCTCTTTTCGTCGAAGGTCCTGGTCTGCCGGGGTGTCGTACCCGGCGCCCTTGAGGTTCGCTGTCGAAAGAAGGAGACAGCGACCTCGCCACGACACGAAGTAGCGCTCGTGCCCATCCGGCATGATCACAACTCCTGGGCCTCTCCAGCATCCGGTGTCGCGACGGTAACGGCCCTTGTTCATCTTGGGTGCCCAAAAGTAGACCAGCTCACCTGGGACAAAGGCACGACGCTCTCCCGCCGGTGCTCGCCGAAGGGCCCGTTTGATCTTGTCCCGAATGTCTCCGCGAAGCAAAGCCACCTTCGCTGCGGCGCGCATCTCCGACATGCGAGCAACCTCGGAGTCGATGGAGAGGGCATGGCCAAGGCTCGCGGAAGACCACACATCCTCTTCCAAGAGGTCTGGAAAGCATGCCTGGCGCCCAAAGGCCAGGAGCTGCGCCGAATGCCCCGACCGGGACACCACAGAGTTCTTGCCCTGGACCGCACATGCCAAAGCTGTCTTCATCTCGACACGGCCACAAGACTGATACTCAGCTATGATGGCCGCCCAGGCAGTCCCAAGCAGAGCACCATGTCGTTCCGCATATCCATTCTGCCAGGGGGAGTGGGAGCCGGCAACCTTGGAATGAATCGCGTGGCTCTCGAGCATTCCAATAAAAGCCGTTTCGAATTCTCCACCCTGGTCTAAGGTCACCCTTTGAGGGACTCCATAGAGGCCCACCCAACCATTAATGAACTTGCGGGCAACATGCTCGGGGCTCCTGTTTCGCAAAAGGCGGGCTGCATGATAAGTAGTGGCTTCATCCACCATGCTCAAACACACAAAGACCTCGCCCTTATAGTCTTGCTGGAACTTCAGGTCAAGATGCACAGACAAACCAAAGCTAACGGCACGGCTGTCTGCTTTTGCTGCAAAGGGCCTCCGTGGTTGGCTCCCCAGGCGGCAGACCGGGCAATCAAAATGCCTGGCCATCTCGATCATCTCCTCGCTGGCACCACCAAGCTGCAACATCCGAACCAGGGTTTCGTTCGGAGGGTGACCAAGCCGCCGATGAACAATATCGATGCGCTCCAGCTTCCCCTCCTTGACCAGCTTGCCAGGAGGGCCGGCCAACTCTTCATTCACGTTCTCGGTGGTCGCCGGCACAGGCTGGTAGTTAGGATCTGGTGGGGTCAGGTTGCCATCAATCTCCGGGTCAAAGGAAGGAGAATACGGAGGAGTGGCGGCATCCTCTAAGTCGGCAGAACCTGCAGACTCAGGGCCCGGAGCTAGGGGAGCTTCATGAAGTAGCTCTTGGTCCTCCTCAATCAGCTGCTCCTCTGCAAAAGTGGGGTTCGCAACGAGAACATCACCTCGACGCCGCCTCCCACTTTTCATAAGGAACTCCTGGGCACCATCCAAGACACCCTTGGCAAAGGCTTCGGGATAGCATCCGGGTACATCTCCCAGGTTCCTCCATTTCCCATCCTTGCACACCCCACCTAGGCAAGGTGCATGTCGATGGGTCCCCGGGCAAAGGCGGGCCACCTTCTCAACGATTTCCTTCTGGCTGGCAACCCGTGTGGGCATCCGCAGGTAAAGTGGCCTTCGGCTTCCCCATTCTCCAGTGGGCCGCTGCAGCCCGAAAGCACACATATCAACTTGGCACTGGGGAAGCCCCGCCCACGTGTCCACCACCAAAGGTTCCTGCCAAGAACGCGAGGTCATAGGGTTCTCGCCGAGAAGGGCCCCTCCACGGCCACGGTGAGCAAAAACCAAATCTTGAACCCAAGCCAGCAGACGACGTTGCTTCCACAGTTCAGCGCCTTGCTCTGCACGGTTGTCCTTCCCCGGGAAGCCATTTTTCCAGCCAGGGGTCCAAGCAGAGGAGGGCCAAGACACTATCAAGAGGTCTGGGTCGAAGCGGCGGTAGTAATCGAGAGCGTCCTTCTGGCACACCGCGTCGTAGAGGTCCCAGTTCGGTCCAGCCAACGGCTCACCAGCTTCCCAGCCCCTGGCCACAGCAAGGAGAGACACGATCATTGTCACAGAGAAGACTTCTAAGACGCGCCAAGGGCCGGGTCGTCGTACATGTCGTGGTTCTTCCGCTGGTCCTGGAGGCGCCGAAGAGGAAGGGAGCAGGCCTCCATCACCAAAATCGGCCTTGATGGCCCCTTGGGCCGCGCGAACTTTCTTTCGCATCGTCTTGTGGAAAAAGCACGGCCTGCCACCAACATCTGGGACCAACTCCTCATCGGACTCTTCGTTGGTACTCCCGTCGCTGCCGGCAACAACACCAAACTCATGGCTCGTAATCGAGGCGGTCTCGGCTCCCTCGTGACCAGATTCGCTGTGCTCGGAGCCGGTTGCCTCTGCATCGGGCAGCTCCTTTATCACTTTCACGCCGAGGTCATTCTCCAGCATATCCAGCCACTGTTGGTCACGACGGCGGCGGGCCTCAACACCAAAGTCGCCAAAGAACTCATTTGGGGCCCGGTCGCCGGAAAACTGGTCCTCCTCAGGCTGGGTCTCGTAGAAGGCCGGGGCAGCCGTGGCAAAAGCGAAGCTGTGGGGACTTGTTCGCAAAGTCGCGGCCCGATCCTTCACACCCTCGGCCTTCCAGGGGTCGCCGCCCGGGAAGTCAATGATTGAAAGGGCCGGGTGCCGAGTGTGCGAGAGCACCATATCACGGGTCATTCCCAAGATGCTCAAGCTCCGGCCTGCGAAGTCAAAGCACACCTTCCATCGGGCGAGCTCAGAGGGTCCCACCAAGCCTGGGCACTCCTTGGCAGCACCGGCCACGCAAGACATACGGATCACATCGACGACCTGGCCGAAAATCCCAACTGGATACAAGCAGGCCATGCTCGACTTCTCGGGGGCCCCGGCGCCAAACTGAAAGGTCTCATCCTCCTCGACGGTCTCCCACGATATGCCCTTGGAGCGCAGGTGCTGCTGAAGGGCCTCGTGCCAAAACGCCCCAGCAACGGCTGTCCTGCAGCCGCTGTCCAAGATCACCTGCCCCACCGTGCCACCAAAAGCAGCAAACACTTGCGAAGGAGCCGGAGAGGTAGCCGGCACCACGGTTGATGCCAGTACTCCGTGCCTCTCTGAGAAGTACAAAACGTGCTTCAGGTCACACCGCTTGCACCGGGCCCAATGAGCACGCTGGTTCCCACTGAAAATCAAATCCTCAAACCTGTGGGGGCAACGGGCCTGCGACACAGAAGCCACCGGAGCCGCCGATGAGGGAGAGGTTCTTCGCCCGTCCCAAGACCGCTCCCACAATGCCTGGCGAAACTCCTCCATCTCTCGTTGCAGCACAGCCTTCGCCTTGTCTCGCCCGCGGTCGTCCTTGCGAACTGGAAGCCGAAGAACTGGAGGAGCAGGAGGAGCAGGCACACGAAGAGAAGCATCACGCTCGGGCCAGGGAACCGCAGCAGCCGGAGGGTAACCGAAAGGGGGGCCCGCAGCTCGCACATCATCAGGACATCCTCCGGAACGGGGCGCCACGGGCAGCTGACTGCTGCCCTGGGTGCTCGCTCCCTCGTCTTCTTCAGCCTGAAGCCATTTTCGCAAGCTCTTCTTTTCCTCCTTTGTCATGTTGTCCACGGCCGCCAATGCCTCGAGGGGAGTGAGCTTCACCTTGGCATCCTTGTCGTGAGTCTTTCCCAGGGCCCCTTTTGAAACCCGAACATCATGCATCGGCCGGGGCGGGGCGTCCGAAGCCTGAGCGCCGGCCGTCTGGATGTAAAGGTCATCGTCCTCGCCAGCGCCACCAACCACTTGCCATTCTCGCTTGCTTTGGGAAGCCACGGGCGAAGGCGAGCCGGCAACAAAGGTGAAGTTCACGAAGTTCACGTCCCGGCCGTGGTCGGCCCTGCGCTGCGTCGGCTGGTGCGGCGGGTCCTTGCCAGACAGAACATTGGGGCAACACGGGTCGCCCTTCCAATGGCCAGTCTGCCCACAGCTGGCACACGTAGAGGAGCGCTTCTTGTCTGCAAGAGACCGTGTCGGCGAGGATGTCGTAGAGGTCGTGGGCCGGCTCCATCCACGGGCCTTTCGCTGTGCCGCCTGCTTCCCTTTTGCCTTCCAGCCAGCCGCAAACGCCTCCAACGCCGCCTCACTGTCGACAGTGCCATCTTGGGAGGCGGCCTCGTCCTCAAAGGGCATCTCCTCCTCCTGGTCGAGCTCGTCCTCGGGCTCGTCGTCAAGGGCGGGCTCGGCAAACTCACCCTCCAGGGCAATCTTGTCGAGGTCTTCCTCCTCCTCGATATCCTCGAGCTCGGCACCTGCCACGTGCACCGAGTTCCTTTTTCGAAACCCAAAGCCACGGGACGCAGTAGAGCTCGACCGCCGAGTTGCCGAGGAAGAAGCCGTAGAGGGAGCCGTGGACCGTGCCGAGGAGGTCGTCGAACGCGAGCTCGGGAGAGAAGCGGGGACACGGCGCTCCTCCTCATGCACTGTGGCACACCGGTACCGAAGAGCAGCCTCGATCTGGGTCGGGTCGTAGCCACCAGCACTGTAGTACACATCCAAGCGCTCGCGGCGGCCCAAGGAAGCACGATTCAAAAGTCGCTGTCCCCAGGCCTTGGCACTCATCACCGTCTCTGGGTCCACCCTCACATACTGGGCCTTGAGCCGTTTCATCCCGGCAACATAGCTGGCAATCGACTGGCCAGGCAAGCGGCGATATGCCTGCAGCTCCCGCTCGGCCCTTTCGAACTGCTCGCAAGAGGTCTCGTCGTAGCTCTCATCCAGCAGCTTCCAAAGCACCACGTCCCCCCCGGCACAGGTATATTCTGACAGCGCCAGCTGGTCGAGCACATCTCGGGCGTCTCCTTTCGTGGATAGATATACCAGCATCGTGACCTCCTGCGCCTCGAGCTGGTAGAGCTGGGTCTGCGCCTCAATCGCTCTTTTCCAAGAGCGATATTTCTTGCGGTCTCCGTAAAATTCTTCTATCTTCACGCTGCCGATGGAGCTCTTGGGGCGATTGCTTTCACGAGCCCGTCGCCGCAACAGCGACCGAAGCTCTGAGGTTCCAGCTGAGCTCGACGGCCCCGGAGAAGGAGCCACATTCGGGAGGTTGCCACCCTGGGGTGGCCCATCTCCACCAGGCTCTTGCCCTCCAGGAACTCCTGCACCACCGCCGGGAAGAGGAACACCTGGTCCAGGTAGGTCGCCAGGATTGCCGTGATCATCTCCCCTTGCCCCCCCTGAAGGAGAGGACGAAGAAGAGGAACTTCCAGACGAAGGGGGTCCTGACGGGCCTTGTGCAGCCTGTTGCCCACCAGGAGGTGCAGCCGAGCCTTCCATAGTCATGCCCGGCGGGGCGTTCCAAAGGGCACCTGGGCAGGGACCCATCGGCATATGCCAGAAAGGCGGCGCTTGCCAAGTCCAGGGAACTGGTAATCCAGAAGGTCCTGGCACGCAACCTTGAGCACCACCGACATGGCCTAGTCCTGCAGCAAGCCACCCCGGGGGAACAGAAGGAGGTAGGGCAGGAGCAGCACTTCCTGCACCGGCGTCCCATGTTCCCGGCGCCACCTGTGGCGCGAGCCCTGCACGCATGGGCCCATAGCTAACTGGAGGTCCACTCGGAGCAGGGGCCATGCCTTGGCTCAGCACACTCCACGAAGTCGACGGCGGCATCTCCGGAGAACTGTTGTTGGCATTGCCCTTGTTGGCATTGCCCTGCCCCTCGCTCCAGGGGTCACCTTGGTCCCACGGATCTTCAGGCACTGGTAGCTGATGTGCCTCCGAACTCCCAGCCACAGCTGCAGCCATGGCTTCACGCAGGCGCAAGCAAGCAAGCAGCCTAACCTAGGAACCGGTAGCAACCGGCTCCGCTACCAATATGGATCGGAATACACAACCCTAAAAACACAACCGGCAGGCAGCAAAGCACGGCAAGCATCTGTTTCGCGCAAAGCTAAGCGACGTCACTTTGAGGAGTCGACGGGGCCGGATTTCACAGGCTCGTCCAAGGCTCATGCTTCCACACGACAAGTCAATGCACATGCACTCATGGACTGTTCTTCACAGATTTTGGCTGTTTCGGCAAGGCTTAGACAGGTCCCGGTGTGAACATTGGCTCGGCTTTTGCATGTATAACTGTATAAACCTGCCGATCATCTGTACCTGCCAAGTGGACTTTACACCCTCTCGTGGCGTTTGAGGCATAGTTTCTGCGGCTGAACCAAAGCAGATTTCCACCTCATGTATCCAACCGCTTGCATACCACGAGATGGCTCACCAGGATTCAACAAGTAGCTATCTGAAGTACCGGATTGGAAAGCGACACACGAAAACTAACTAATGCAAACGCAGCAGAATGCACAGGTAACAAAGCACATAGGGGAAGAAATGTCTGAGCAAAAGAAACCACGGCATCACAGAACGAGATACGCGGATCTCGCAGCAGGAATAACGATGCCGAGACTTTGTTGGAAACAGTTAGTATTCGCCTTCTCAGGAAGAGTAGCTGGCCTCTTGCAACGCATAGAAGTCACTGGCCGATGACACCAGGTGCACCTTGCTTCTTCTTGGGCAGGACCACCTCGGAGGCTCCAGAGCGACCCCTTCATGAGGGAGGAGGACCGCATCAACAAGGGGGCCAAGGGGGTTCTCGGAAAGGCCTGCAGAAAGTGCAAGATGTGGAGGCTTTGGGGGCTTTGCAAGACATTGACAAGATGCGCTCATGGCCAGGAAGAGCACGGCCAATGCCTGGCACTGGGAAGGTCGTGAAGGACGACTGTCAATGTGGCGGGTTCGATGAACATGCTTCCGATGAGACCGACCCTTAACGGTGATCAATGCTTGGGAAGCATCAACGAACCGCCTCTCAATGCCTGTCATGCACTCCGAACCCCAGTACAAGTCATCCTCCGCTCGTAACAGCTTGCGATTGTAGGTGGGCTCCCGCTCCATCCAATTGAAATGTACAAAAATCCGACCAGTTCAACGACGCGGTAATTGGTTGGTACGCAGTGCCCAATCCTTGGTCCTCACGCAGAATCCTTAGCCTTAACCCTCGTCTGAAGTGCCTTTGCAAGCTTAAGCTACACATCATTCTATCTCCCTGCTGGCGACAAGCCACGACGGAGATGCAAATGAGGCTGGACCTGGCGACTGGCTGGGATTCGCTAAGTGACTTCGTTGTCGATCACGCTGAACTTCCGATACCAATCGCTCGATCCCGCCAGAAAGTGCAACCGCCCATACCAGGCTACGTTAATGCCAAGGTCTTGTAGCTGAATTGACGGGTTAATGTTCTGTCTGTCCACGAGCCTGGTGTGGTGAGAGTTTCCCAGGACTACCCCGATGAGGAAGAACCTCGCAGCTGCAGCAAAAGCCAAAGACTCCAGTACAGTACCATTTTTGCTGTCGAGACACACCCACATGCCAAGCGGGATGACGGCTTTCTTCAGGTCCTAGCTGCAAATTGAAGCCGAAAAGTCTTGTTTGAACACATGTGCAGTCAATGCAGTCATGCGCTCAGCATCTTACTGTGGAGGGTGCCAGTGCCTCGTGGCCAACAGCTATGCTAGAGATCCGGAAGTACACGTGCCCAGATGCCCGACGCCTGAAGAACCTGCTGAACTCTGCTTCGGGAGCTGTACAAGTTCCGCACATTCCAAGCAGGAAAATGCCGCCCAGAGCCCTGCTGCCACTTGGACTTGCCTGAAGGTTCGACCGCGTTGCGATCTCGAATTAGTGTTCCAGATCCTGAGGCCTGACATGCGGCCTAAGATTCCGCTAGTGATCCCTCGGCTGGGTCGCGGTTGTCAGTGGCAGCTGTCTTGGGCCCTTTTTCCTGTTGCACAGCCTTTTCGACGGCATCCTTGAATTTGAGCATAGAGGTCCTCGGCATCAGACCCTTGAAGGTAGTGTGCCTCAGCTGCGACTCGTGCTACAACAGTGACACTGTCAACTGCAGATGCTATGAGCGGTCTGTCTTGGATACCCAGCAGGAGCAGCAGCAGCAGCAGCAGCAGCTCTCATGAACACCGATTCTCAACCGAAACGCTAAAAGCGAAAACGCTGACAGCATACACGACACAGGAAACCATTCCTATATATTATATACTAACAATTGAGTCCGTATCTGAACCGAGGCCAGGCACAAAGTGGTACGCCGAACTCAGCATGTTTCCTGAGCTTGGCAGCATGTCCACGCTCTTTGATGTCGTCGATGGAGTGAATAAGTACCGTGGACGAATGAGATGGTTCATCTGACTATTCTGCTAAACTCAATATTGCAGTTCACAGCAAAAGCGAGCCGTTGGGGCTTCGCGTTCTTTTCCGGCTTTTCAGGGTCTCTTTCCTGCCTGGTTCTCTGTTTGGGTCTTTTTCTTTTCTTCCTGGGTATGGGGTCTGTTTCCCGCCTGGCCTGCCCGGTCTGGATTCTCTTTCCACCCTGCTTGTCGTCTCGTGTCTTTTCCCGACCTGCCCGCACCTGCCCGCCTGTTTTGGGTCTGGTTCTGTCTTCGGCTTGTTCCGATCTGACTGCCTGATCTCTCTTGGGTCTTTTTCCGAGGTGCCTGCCCTGTCTGGGGTTGTTTACGGTCTTTCCTCGGTTCCGGTGCAGCACCCCTAGACAAAGGTCATCCCTTCCCACCTGTCGCTAGGCTTTGGTATTGCAGCAAACGGAAAAAAAACCAGACTTATTGGTCGGTCCCTGGCACCCCGGGCCATGGGTGCTTGCCTTCCTCTGGGTTGACTTCCTGCCTTCACTCGGTCTTCCTCCGTCTTGCGGTCCCCTTCCCACCTGTCGTGAGGGTTTGCCTTTGGCGCAAGTGGAAAAACACGACTTATACATCCCCTGCGGCTGTGCCCCCAAACCCCAGAACCCCTCCAACATTGGTTTACCAGCACACACGATCTTCTATCCGTTTCGGTCTCATGCCTAAACACAGGCCATCGGCTCACGCATCTGGGCTTTTACTGCCTTACCAGAATCTCTCGTCACCAGTCTTGCGGCTCCCTTCCTACCTGTCGTGAGGCTTTGCCCCTGGAGCAGGCGCAACACAAAAGACCGCGCGGCTCTTGTCGGCAGTATTGTGAGCCCGCTCTGCCTCTCGTGCCTTTGGAGTCGGATGGAAAAAGACCCAGCTGGGCCAGCCCCTCCCCCCAAACCCCTCCCCTTCACTGCCAATGCGATTTTCCCCCTGGCAGCTGGGTCTCCCGACCCCTCCCCGACCGGCGAGGTCTTTTTCCGGTTACTTGGGTCAAACACCCAGCCCCGAACAACACCGGGGCGGCTGACAAAAACAGGAACGATGTTTCCGCAAGTATGTGCGCGCCAGGTTGCCTGAAGCCGCCCATGGCACACCTGCAGGGTACATGTCTCGACACGAAAATGTAAGAAAGTCTTGAATCCTTGAGACAGTGCCCTGCTTGGTCTCCAGTTTCAGCATGCATGATGCCTTGCAAGCCACACTTCATCGAGATTGAGCCGGTGACCCCGAAGACTGGTGCCAGCCTCGTCTCGAAATCTCAAGATTTGCTGTTGCGACGTGCCATCAAAAAACCGCAGAAAGGACGGCTGTCTAGTTTCCGACAAAATCTTCTGACCTCCGTCCGGCCAAAACAAGGCGCACGTGGTATCTTTCCGGCTGTGCTGAGCACGAGCAGTTGTGCTCTACAGACCAAAACGCTTTGGATCGCTTTGGCACGGCCATGTGTTGGCTGCGTCCTGCTGCGACATTACCAGCAGCCTCCCCATGACGACATTCCTGACCATTCACCGACTGACCTTTGCACCCTCAACATGCACCATGTCTGGCACTTCGGAAGGCATCGGAGAGAGCGACGGACACTGAGACTCGAAGCGAGAGCGAGCGAGCGAGATAAGAAAGACCGAAACCACCGAGAGAGAGAGAGAAAGAAAGAGTCCGAGAGAGACGGTACGACCAAGACCCACATCGCAAAAAATGTGACTGTCGTAGGAACAAAGGTTGTGCTTGCCACATCTCCGACAAGGTTTAAAACCTACAGCTGAGATCAGCAAAGCGTGACATGCCTGATCTAGTGTGAAGGGATCAGGATAAACACAGGAGCACGCACCGGCCCTGATTCAGTGTGGCGAATACTCAAAAACAACCACTGGAACCTACGGCTACAAAGTGCTGAGGGTGGATTGCTACGTGCAAAAGGAGACATGGCTTGCTGTGTTCATCGTTGAATGTCATGCAAGCAAGACAAGAACCACGAAGGGATGACCGAGCAGCAAGTAGGCATAGTACTTGTCATCGTGAAGAGCCTTCGCCTTCAAGCTGCAACGCTCTCGAATTTCTTCGGCAACAATAACCTCAGCAACGTGCGTTATTCAAATTTTCGTTGAATTCATGGGCAGGTGCACATGATGTTGCGGCATGGAGACATTGACATTCAATTATTAAATAGTATTTGTGCCTTCATCAAGCCGTCCAGTTCTTTCAGCGGGTCTGATGCTCTCGGAGTCTGACACAAGTGGCATGGTTTGACGGGCGGGACTGATGCTTGGGGCCCAAGCGAGGACGATCATCGGAGCAAATGCTCTTGGAGTCCAGCTGTATGCTCTCCTGGGCAAGTCCCACGGCACGCCTGTGAATCACCCCAAACCTGATGCCGCTGACCGGCCTTCCATCTACAGCTTGTAATAGCCGATTCACTGTTGAAAAGTCGCCCAAGGCACGGCCCAATTTCGGGGAAGGTTACGGATACAAAGACCTCACTGAAGACTGAAGATGCTTCTGGGGGGAACGGCTGACAGAACACGCTGCACCCTATATCACTGGAGGGAGAAGCTGAAATGAACACCTGTCGACTGAGAAATTCTCAAGAACATAAGATGAAGCTGGAAGAGAGGGCAAGACATCAAGCAACTCCTGCATGCGGGGGGGGGGGGGGGGNNGGGCAAAAGGGTTTCTAAGGAAGTCCCAGAGATGCGTCATGTTGTCTTTTTTGTTACAATTATATCCCGAACATGAAATCAACCATACTTTTGCGAGGCGAACAGGAGACTGTGCAAATCTTGACTTGCATCGTGTCCAGTGGCGGGTGGGCAAGCATTCGTAGCGCGCAGGCAATACCAAAGTCACAAAGGGGTGGACTTGACCATGCAGTCATACTGCCACGGTACAATCGTGCCAAGTGCTTTCGAATAAGGCGGTTCTCCAAATGATGATTTCGACAAGTGGCTAGTTCCCTTGCACTACTGACAAGGCAACGAGGACCTGGGACTCTGTACTCACTGTCGCTCGACGTTGGTTTCCCTGATTGATATCGGATCTTCGCGACACGACAGCACGGTGTTGCTGTGGAGCAGGACGAATGATGCGAATGTTACCACGGCCCAAGCTTGTTTTAAACATGGGTCGAAGCATCTTGGTGATTCCACGCTGTTCTCGTCTTCGGCTTGTCTCTGTGCAACATTGGCAGGAGGTGCAAGTGGGGGCACCCGGAGGCCATTCAAAAATGCTCGCGTGAGACACTGGAAGCTTAAGCAGCCCGGATAAATAGCTGAAACTCTGAGAATTTGACATTCTTCGCGGTCTTTGGCCAAGGCTCTCCATCATCCCGTGAAAAAACCTCAGCTACCGCTTTGGTCCACATTGCTGTTCCCTGCCTGTTGACAAGTAGACCAGATGGACCGAATCAAGAGCAATTCCAGTTCTATGCCAAGACGTGCCACTGCTGTGCTGCATACTTGGTGCAGGATGGTCCCCCATGTCTCCCACTTAGTCAGCTGTCATATCCATGAGGCTTGCGACCGGCGGTGCCCTACGACAGCCAAGATCCAAGGAATAAGTAGTCTTATGATTGGATACGGTTCTAATACAATGTTCACGCGGTTGACAGATATGATTGCTGGAAAGCTTCCGAGCCCAAATCAAACTCGCATTGAAATCGTATTGCTTCGCATTCTTACATAAACCTCTGGAATGAATCTGTCCGGAATACGGTGTCAATCTGCCTCACCTCCCACCCCAGACCCCCCACCGCCCCCCCCCCCCTCAAACCCCCCTCACCCAAACTAAATTCTGCAATGCAGCAGCCTGTCACTCAGGCAGAACAACATCGAAGTGCCCAGTTTGACGGTGGTACTAACTGCAGTCAAGGTGCGCACCGCACACAAAAAGAAGGATAAGGACAGCATAGTACTGTGGCCTCAGGCAATTGGCCAAGGAAGAGTTGCTCGCAAAGCCCAAGATCATGCAGGGTCCACTAGCATTCGCAGGGTTGTGAGTTTCGTTAACTTAGCTGCAGCTGGGTTTGCGGCGGGAACTCAGCGGGGCAAAGCTTGATTTCGTCCGGCGTCCTCAGTGCAAGCATCTGTGCAAGCTGACCTGCACAAAAGATTTTCAAGATCTTAGTTAGAAGTCATGTTGCTGAAAGAGCCCGAAATCGAGAGTGTGTAACACTTAAGATGTCACTCAAGTGTCTTGTGGCATAATGAAGCACTGGCAACCAGTTCACTACGCATGTGCATGCTGTTCCTTAGTGCCGTATTTTGCCAAAGATGAGCCGCTAGCCGCTAGCCTGGACACGTTCTTACATGGACGTGTGTACCTTATAAGGTGCGACCAGGATTGTGGGCAAGAGCTCGGTGTCAGTGCCGGTGAAGAACCCCTCGTGAGAGCGCCTCCTGCCTGCATCTGCCTGCACCTGTCTCCTGCTACAAAATGAGGAACTGCCGATGTTCCAGTCCTTGTTGCATCTTGTTGCCGCTGTCCATAAAAGTGCAGTTCCATGAACAGTCTAGAACTCAGTCGACTTCTCAGTCGCACAGCTCTAGAACAGCCAGGTCACACCACCAAGCCCTCCTGGCATGCCAAAGAGACTCCCATAAGAATCGTGTTTCCTGCAGGCAGGTGGACCATGCGCTATGTGCATAATGGGCACATGACTGATGCTGAGTGCCACACCTACCATCATCGTGGCAAAGACGCGAAATCTGCCCAGGACGGGGAGTCAGTTCCACAAGGCTCCAAAATCACCGGAGCGGTGCAGCGAAGACGCACCTGAACATCATGATGCTGTTCGTCCAACCCAGGACGAGACCTGATTGCATTCCACACATCATACCAGCTGTCTGTTTGCACCTGCTGCATCTACCTTACACGCAACACCGTGGCCTGTGCTCAATGCCTGCTACCTGATTCATCCTGCAGACCAAGGAGCAAAAGCAAAGATGCAGCAACGTCCTCAGATGAGACAAACTCGCACTCTCACGGCAAGACTGCTGCTCAGAATTTTAGTCCAAGTGATTCTTTCTCCACGTGTGCCTCTATTCCAATCAACCCAGACTGCAGCTGATTGCCCGCTACATGAGACAAGTGGCTTGGCCCACTCCCCCATGCTCACAGCATTGAACTCCATGTCCATTGCAGATCTACGGCCAACTCCTCCTGTCCGGCAATAACCTTACCCCGCAACGAAAGTTGAGCCAAGACTGCTCCTGGTCTTAGCATCATCGTCGAGTCCATGAAGCAGATCCATGCGCTGAGATACCGGCTGGGTGAGTTTGGAAGCACATTACAGTTGCCCACCGCCATGGGCATCATTATCTCCACCAGCAAAGGATCCGCCGAAGTATTAGCAACTTGAAGATGGACAACAAGACCAAACACAGCAGCCAGAGATAGCCAAAGCCACAGCACCGCCACCGGAAGACTGCAGAAACCGAGACTGCCAAGGAAGGTTCTTTGCAAAAGACATGCGGCAATCCTTACATACCCTTACCTTGCAAGTCGTTGCTAGCTTAGTTTGCGTGACACAACGCACACCGCTCGTGCGAGCCACGTTCACATGCAGGGAGCCACTTCGAGCTACGAGACCTGAATTACTATGGTCCATAGCACGGTCCACGGTCGCTTACTTTCTCAATCCCTCGAATGTCACCGCTGTGCCTTGCACTGTACAGGGCAGCTCTCATTAGCAATGGATGCAGGGTCCTGATTCCCAGCTCCGTTACGTCTCCGAATCAACTCTGTCCGCCCAAACCACCGTATAGACTCCAACCGCGTGTGTGATGGAGCTACAACGTTGTTCTCGCGATGCCTCCACGTTAACGTGCACGAATTAGGCTCTTTGCCAGGGCTTTGCCAGACTTCCCACGTGGCCTCACCGGCGAAGGACAAAGCGTTTGGTCCCCAGCACATGACTCAATGTTAATGTGGACAGGGACTGGGTCTGCGCCCAGCCCATGACTGGGAAGAGAGAGGGTTGCGCGTAGCAAGCGGGGTTAAGGGGGCCCACCCACGACTGGCCTGCCGAGCCTCATGCTAACGTCATGCCTCATCAAGCTCTTTGATGGGAAAGTGTGGCCTGAAAGCAGTCTGTGAACAGGATTTCAGTCGGTTCCCTGCTCTGCAACAAAGCCGAAACTCTCAACAAGCTTGCGCACACATGGAGCAGTGCCAGGCACCGAGCGAGCTGCCGGGCTCGCCGCCAACATTGAACCTGATGTTCAGTCAGGGCCACGGAGAAGCCAGCAGAGTGACATGTGAGTCTGGTTCAGCTGCTAAACTACTACCGTCTGCAAGATGCTACCCGAGATACTGGCGAGGGATCGCTTTTGACTTGCGAGTCCACGAAGGCAAACGGGTTGCACTGCATGTAGCTGTCCATCTGGCAGGGAAATCGCCAAGTTGAGCCGTCGGTAGGGCAAGCTTTCCCACTAAGCATCTGTGGCAAGAGGTGGGAAAGGTATCAAGTTGGACAGTTTGTTTATTCTATCTCGCTTTGGACTGCTGCGGGCCTGTTCATTCCGATTTCCAGCTAGGCTAGAACCTCGCAGCTTGACTGAAGAGTGATCAGATTATCGAGATTCTCAGGGCATCATCAAAAGTTGCCGATATGCGACAGGCGGGCTGCAAGTTGATCGCGTTCATGCTATGGGGAGCGTCACTTTGTGGAGCCATTACAGTACCGCATAGGAACATGACAAACCCAGGAGTAGCAAGAACCTGACATTCGAATCCTCATGGAGCTAAGTATGACAAACTAAAGTGCAAGACTGTTGGTCACTACAAACATGGTCCAGGTTGTACTGGCATCGGCATGGCTTCCGGCATTTGGCACGCTTACTACCTCTGGGCAGAAGTCTTTGCATCGACTTAGATTTTTTCTTTGAACTCCGACTTGCAAAACCGTAAGTTTTCGACGGCTTTTGGGATATGAGGCAAAGTCCAACAATACTAGATACAGACACCGGAAGGAACAAGGGAAGTACACAATCAAGCCCACGAGATGCCACAAGTGAAATCGTTGCACTCAAAAACCGGCCCTCTCTGTTCAAGCACTTCTGCAAAGACACACCCATGCAACAAGTACCAGCGCAACCCAGCTAAGAAAGCCATCGCAGAAGCGATCTGTGGAAGAGTACGCAAAAGACAAACGACACACATAACCACTACATCTCGGACTCTCGGTGACCTTGCAGCAGGAGAATGATGAGATTCGATTGTGATATACACCTCCAGTGAGCTCGCTGCACCTTGGCATCCGTCCAATGCAAACAACACTGAATGCTAATACATGTGCCGACGCTCATCCCTGTATTTGGTCCGTGATCTACTATTGTACGTGGTCGCATCCCTGGGTTTGTCTGCTGCATCTGAGGCCCAAACTTTTTGTAGCACTGTCCAAGAAAGAGCTCCTGCAGCACTTCTGCTCAGAGCTTTGCTGGGTCTTATCGGGTCTTGAAACTCGGCAGACCCTTGGTTCATCCTCGTTTGCATAGCAGTTGCCCTTGTTGTGCGGGCAGGCACCTTCGCTGCGATCACAGTCTTCTCAGCATCAGCCGGTCTCATATTCTTCCACATGCTCTCCCATGGCAGTCAATGGCAGTGCTGACGGGTTTGACGACGCTGAGCCCTCATAGACGATTAACAAAGCTTTAGCCTGAACTGATAGCTCCCATCGCAGGACAGCCGTGATATGCTCTCAGAAAGCCCGAAGGTAAACTGCAGGCGCATGACACAATGGAAAACCGTATACTCACCATATGATAGAGTGGCTGTCCTGTGAGAAGTTTCCCGCCGTCATTTTCAACTTTGCATCTGCTGCTGTCGCACCTTTTTGGCCATTGATGTCTCCAGCGACGTCAAAGCCATCGCAAAGGGCCATCTTCATCTGAGCTCTTGGAAAGATCAACGGGAAGTATGCAGAATCTTCGGTGGCACTGTAGGTAGCCGCTTGCAGATAGCCACAGCAATTCATAATGTGTACCTGTTGTTCAGGCTCCAACGTGGCTGACCCTGCTTGAGCTCTACTTGGTCAGAAGGCCCATAACTCGGGAATCCACGTGTTACTTGTGTATGCCATGAAAAAGTGTGTCCCAACCATGGTCGCCAAGCATGAACATCCGAAATTGTGGATGCTGAGCCGAACACCTCCTGGTTGTTGAACCCGCAGTCCTGGCAACGTGGTTCAAGTTAAGTCTCAGAGGTTATGGAAAAACCGATGACATCCGTTGGCCCTGGCCTTGGGACAGTCTAAGCAAGAGGGTAGAAGCTGACCATAACACTCGCCATTACTTGATTAAGAAACGCGCAACATTGTTGCGGAATCATGTGCTGAAGCAGCGTGGGGGGCAAATCGCCAAAGAACGAGCCATTCGTAGCTTGACGCTTGACATGTTCTACGCTCTGCCTGGTAAATAATTCTGGCATGCCGAAGCAAAGGTCTCCTGTGCTGCACCTTCTGATGCTACATGAGCCCGGTTCACGCGGCACATCGTGGCACAACAACATACCAGCACAGTGCTTCAGTGCTACACTGAAGCATATTGAAGCATCCATTTTGGCCAAAAAGCACGCCTCCGTGCTGGAGAGAGGTCGAGGGTCTTTGAGATTTTCAAAACCGAGGGGGGGAGGGATGGTCTGTTGCTGCGTAGGCTTCAGTTGGGTCTTGTCTCTGTTTCGCAGGTTCTGGTACGTTGCCGTGGGCCCTGCTGCCCCGAATCACGCAATGAGATCCGCAACGTTTTCGGGCTCGCCTTGCTTGTGTGCTCTTCGTTTGTCGCCCTTGCATTGTGGCAAAGAGTAGAGGCAGGTCATCCTCGTCCGCTTGCCAGGCCTCAATCTTCTCTGCTGCACAACAGGTGAAGGCGGTGGTCCGGATGTTGTGTGTGCCTTGGCTTCTGGACTCATTAAACATCTGATAAGCTCGTGATAAATATCAACCGAAGCTCGAGAATAACTACCTTTGCTGATTCCGCTGGCTTGAATCCAAGGTGCCATCGGTAAGAATCGAGCACTTCTTATAGCAAATACCTTCGAACTTCTCCTGCAAAAAGCATAAAATCACATCGTGAGAGGAACTCGACTGAGAATGCCCTCTTTACCCATCTTTCCATAGATCTGCGGTGCAACGGCAACACCATACGAGGGCAGTCTTTTCAACGTTGTTGGCCGTGGTTCCCTTCCCAACCAGTCAAATGTTTGCGCTGTATGACTTGACATGAATGCTCACTACTTTGCAGCAGAGTAAAGTTGCTCAGATCCTCGTCATCATTGCAGGGATTGCCGTCGTTGAGGTCCGCTTTTGGCGCAATTGCCTCAAACCACCCCACGCTCAGGATTCGACAGCATCGTGCAAGTCCGCGACTGCGTGATCTTTGCAACAACGGACAGTGACATTTGGTTAAGGGACGGCCCAACCTGTGCAGTTGTCAGGTGTTGCCTGTCTGCAGCTGCATCCTGCCACTATAGATTTTGTTGCTCTTTCTAGTGCGGGTCGTGCGACGACAATAGGAATTTACTAGACTATCCGACCCAAAACGTTGCAGCTGAGTCACGCTGGGACCGGCAACTGATGCAGGGAGCGACCTTGATCCGTGCGGCTTGGAACTCTTACACCAGCAGGCAGTAAGGCGGACGGACTGCAGTGAACGTTCCGACAAGTCTGAGATGCAGGCATGGGCGTGAAGACGCCACTCATTATCCAGTCATCGCTTTTTGACATGACCCCCTCAATCTTGGCCTCGCGTGCTAGGAGGCTACAAGTAGCAGCTGGCAGCACAACACCTCTCTTCTTGTCAATCTTCGATGACTACAGCAAGGGCTCTCTGAAATAGGCGCCCCGTGCGGATTCCTTTTGGCTTAATAAGCTTGGCAGGGGGTTTTGGTGTTCAAAACAAATTGCAGATGGTCTCAGCCACCGTTGGGGATTGCAAACAGGGGATGACATCAAGGGCAATGCAAGAACTACATACGAGTAGCTAGCACATCTGTTTCTTTGCACATGCGGGCTGGCCCTTGGCATCCTCCGCGACTGTCCAACGCATTCCAGGTTTGCACCAACGCGATGCCAAAGCAAAAGCACGAGGACACTGTGTACGGCAGGGGTGATGTCGAAAACGAGGACGTGTAATGTGCTGGACCACGCATGACCAGAACATGTTGCCAACCGAAGCAGCTACGAAGGTGCACGCGGCCAGACAGGAATCCAAAGCGGGCTAGGTTCAGTATCGTAGCACAAGCGGCCCATTGCAGTAGGCGCAGTAAATGCAAATTTGTCCGAGCAAGCCTGAGACATGATCCATTGGCTTGGTCGAATCGAGGTATGAGGCGGGGCCGGCAGGGATGCGACGCAGCTCCGCACCCGCTGTTCGCACCCCTGAAATGAGGATAATAAGGCCGAAGGATGCCGAAGGACAAAGGGAGAACACTTCGACGACATGGAAGCACAGTTCAGGCGGCCCGTGAGAGCGGGCCAGCAGTGCTGCGCCCAGATACGTGCAGCACATGTCAGCGCCAAAAACAGCACAGCGGAGCAACTCAGCTTGGGGCCTTCAGTGGTGCTGAAGCAGGGATGGTCAGCAATGCAGCAGCCACCTTAGCACACCAGGTGAATTCGGTGGCACAGTTCATGCTCTGGTGGAGATTCCTAGTGACTAGTGTTTGTCAGCACATCTGCCGATGCAAAGCGCAGTAGCAACATTCCTGAACTCTCCACAGGCAATCGAACGCTTGGGTCCGTGCAAGAAAAAGAGTGGCTGACAATCCAGCAACCTGGAACATACTGCAGCAGCTGCCAGCCACGGACGTTTGTCCGTGTCGGCAAGGAGATGGCTGGAGTTGACACCCTCATTCCGTTTCACTTGCACGGTGATGACATTGAAACTCCTACTTATGCCATTCAACATTCAAGATCACCCACCTTTGAGGATCAACCAACTTGGTCAAACACACCGCTGCCAAATTCAACTCGACAACATCGATGTATGATGCTTCTCTGGGGCTCTCGCTCTCCATGTCGCAACAGACCAAGGCTTCTGCAACAAAGGCATTGAGGCGTCAAGCTCAGTGAGGGGCTCTCCATATTGTAGTTCGGCTTCTTGGCTCACGATTGTCCTGTCAATTCATCCACACCGGCGCCAACAGCATGCAAACAGAACTGAGCACCACGCTGCGTAAGATTACGAACAGGTCGACAGCACGAAATCATGTGGCATCCACTGGGCTCCCCACTAACAAAGCAGACCATAGGCACTATCGACGCATGGTGCACAACCTGATCCCGGGCCCCATAGCCACAGAACACCTTCAGGAAGGTCCCACTTGCAATGCCAGCGTCCTCTGACAAGAAGTCCGAGCCACTGCCATCTTCCTCAATGTCCTGGCAGGCCCCCTCTGGGAACTGAGAGCAAGTCCGGTTGCACATGTACATGCACTGCTTCCCCCTGGACAAGCCTGGACAGGTGATTGCAGGGACATGTCCGGCGCAAATGAAAAAAGCAAAGGAGGTTAAGCTTGTGCACGATCGAGCTCGAGACGATGCTGCTAGCACTGCTCCTTCCAGTACGAAAAGCGCACACTGAACCCACTCTTGGTGACCTGGTTGAAAAAAGCCAAACCTTATCTTGTGCAATTGCAACATTGATATAGCTGCTATATAGCTACACATCAGCAGAAAGCGTAGCGGCACCGCCATTTCGAATCTGGCCAAACAATCGGCGGCTGTCAGACTGCTAATCGCAAAATATCAAACACAGCAATGAACCCATGAGCTCGGCCACTGCATGGCCGCACTCACAGTGCACGAGAAGCAAAGTATGGAAGAATGCAAAGTCATGCAAGTACACGGGTAGAGCATGCAGCCACGCCAGCTTCAGGCCTGATATTGGTACATGGCTGTCCACAAAAGCCTTGCAGCTTCATGCAGTGTGTCATGAATCATAAATTAAAGCAGAATCGCACCAGTTCCAAGACGAACGTGAGCTGACTTGGGCAGCGGCTGGTCGCCGAGAAGCGTGCAAATTTCGGCTCGAGCCCAAAAGGAGTGGATACGAGCAGATGCAAACAGAGCCAGATGGGGTCGTTTCTAACTCTGCGGGGGGTGGGGTGGGATGTCGACATGCTCGAAACTCGTTTTCAGCTCTCCTGCGGAAATGCATGGTCCTGCAAATGTCACAGCAGTGCAGACCTTGCAAGACTGGAAGGCCGAGCAAGTGTCCTCGCAGGATCCTTTGGCGAACGCTCATTGAACACTGCAGCCGGGTGGTCAAGCTTGTTACAGCAAAAGCACTGGTTCCTTTTGATCTTAGTTTCGACATGTCTGACATGTCCTGACCCACTGTCACTAGGACAATCATGCTCGACACCAACCACACTCAGGAACACGAAAGACAAGCGAGTCGTTCGAACACAACACAGTCTTACCAACTCTGTACCGATAATAAAAGGTGCAGCGTGCGCGCAAGCTTGGCCCACATACTGATTTCTGACAAGTGGGGCTACAGTACTGATCTCCTCCAAACGACGTGGGGCAAACAGGGTAAAAACACTCTGTGGAGCCAGCCGGATCTCCCAATGCACTCCTCATCTCAGGGTGTCTTGTTGATTTCGTTCAGTATGTTGATAGTCATGAGCCTGCAAAATATTTCTGGTTCTGATCCGCGTGTCGCATTCGTAGAGGTAGAATTGATTGTGCCCAACTCACCTCTGGGGCGGGCAAAGAATGCTGTCCTACATTTCACTAAACCCTGCTTTAAAATTATCACAGAGATTCGCAGAGTATACCAGCGCACACTTGTCTTTTACGTCGGATAACTTAGTATCGGACGACAACGATGAGTGGTGCGCGCACGGTGCAAGCCGGTGGAATAAAGTGTGGCTCGGTGCAGTCTCCCTTGCCTTTTGTTTCCCACTCAGACAGCTGGCAGCCAACTGGCTTCCATGGCTTGGCAGGTTTCGGATGGCACTCATGTACCTTCACGGCCCGAGTTCTCCGCGTGCTGGGGATGTTGAAAGCAAGCTAGGCGTTTTGCATGGATGTACTATGTATGTGTGGATGTTCTTCCGAAGGACTCATCGCCTTCGCACCAATTTGCTTTGCAAGTCTGGTATAGTCTGGTGATATGTCCTGATTGCACCGGCTCGTTTGCCTACTGTACACGGTGTTTATTAAAACTTTACGACACTGTCCGGGCGAGCAAACTGTAACTTGCCAACAGTTGCCGAGGAGAATGCCAGCAAGTTTCCGCTCGGACACAGGATGGAGCCTTGTGGCAATAGCTTCTCGAGTTTACATGGATGACTGCGCCGTTTTTGTTAGTTTGTAGCGTGATATACTTAGGCACCCCATTCGGGGGTTCACGCGTCTGCTGACAGTGTGGATCAGACGTCGCTGCGGCTAGTTCTGGAGAAATGAACGCGTCGCACGACCCGACCGAAAAGACAAAAGCCTCCGCATCTTTTGAAACGTCTTCGGTGGCACCTTCGCTCCGCTCTTCAGCCAAATGCACAGCCTCCTCTGTCTCCCACATCTCCCCCACTCGCAGAAGTGATGCGAGTCTTTACGATGCGCACAACAGCCGATCCGCACCTCTACATACGCGTCAGCCGCATCGTCTCACGGCCTTGGCACATGATCTTCTTGATTGATTGCAGAGCTGCTTGTACAACTTCATGTGCATGGAACACAGGAGGCGCTGCTGTGCACTGCTGCAGCTCATCCAAGGCTCACACTGGCTGAAACATTCCCACAAGATTGTCAGGTCTTGCTTTTTGCCATCTCAGCGGTCTGCAGGCCGTTGCCAGGACAACACAAGGGAGAGGATCCAAAGCAGCACAAAGCCTTTCGGCTCGGTCCAGCACGCTTCTATAACGTGCCAGGCAGTGCGTTGCAAAGGATGAAAATGGAGGGCTGATCACAGCCGAAGTACTAGCGAACCCAAGGGCTTGCAAAGCCCAACGGAGACAGCCTCGGATGCCGATGCGCGAGTAAAACTCACAGGCAGCTTTCTTGTGCCATCTTCGTGCAAGCCGAGTATCAATCGCGCAGCTGTCCTGGCAGACCGAGTCTGTATGATATCCCACTTAATGTATGTGGTTCGCCAAGTAAGGCCGCTTCAGTTTTCGGTGCACTTTCGACGGGTTGCCTGATCTGTCTTGTTCTTCTTGCTAACAAGAAATGGCACAGCGGCGTCCTGTTGACCGACCGTGCTACTTGAACTTGAAGCTCCTTTTCAGGTGCAGACTGCTCCACTAACCTGCTCTGTGAAATAAATCACGCCAGCACACACCCGCACGCACGCACACGCACACGCACGCACCCACACACACACACACACACGCGGACAGACAGGCAGGCAGGCAGGCAGGCAGGCAGGCAAGCAGGCAGACAGACAATGACGGACAATGACAGACAATGACAGACAGACAGACAGACCGACCGACCGACCGACCGACAGACAGACAGACAGACAGACACACACACACACACTCACACTCACAGGTTCATCTTTTCAACCGCGCAGAGACCAAGCAAGCGCCGAGATGCATCGTCACGCACCGGGATCACGGTATGCTCTCGCACGCACCTCGCGAAGGAGGCAACCATTACCCAGACTTTGCTGATTCGTTGCGGCGGTTCAACAAGAATAACAAAACCAGCGAACA
The DNA here is from genome assembly GCA_905231915.1 of Symbiodinium necroappetens. Lineage (NCBI taxonomy): Eukaryota > Dinophyceae > Suessiales > Symbiodiniaceae > Symbiodinium > Symbiodinium necroappetens. The sequence continues at coordinate 32,622 of CAJNJA010007398.1, forward strand.
CACCACCACCACCACCAGCAGCAGCAGCAGCAGCAGCAGCGGCACCAGCGGCACCAGCGGCACCAGCGGCACCAGCGGCACCAGCGGCACCAGCAGCAGCAGCAGCAGCAGCAGCAGCACCGGCAGCAGCGGCAGCAGCGGCAGCACCGACAGCAGCAGCAGCAGCAGCAGCCGCAGCAGCCGCAGCAGCGGCAGCAGCGGCAGCAGCAAGCAGCAAACAACCATACAACTGGCATTGAACCACTGGTAAGATTACTGCTCGAGAATTCCATGTCGTCTTATTTGTGCCCGAGAAGATGTTATCTACCATGGTAGCCTCCGCTCCTTTCGAGGATCATTGTGGCATTTCACAGAGCGATTGAAGCAGCCAAGGCAGAAATTCTCAATCCCCCCAAATCCGAAACCATACCCCGTATCCTTACAATCGAACGAACACTACATCGTCATTCCCATGCCTGAGGCCTTCAAGCGAATCAAGGTGTGTGGCCGGCTCAGCAGAAGTTTCAAAACCACGAGACCCTAAATCTTCGAGCATAGATGGACGGAAAGACGCGTGGGCAGAAGAAGGATCGATTCTTGCTGTGATTAGGCACTAGGCAGTACGGTATGGACCACGGCATGCACGACGATTCGGTTCAGGGTGATGCCTTGGGTCGGAATGTTGGAGTTTGCACCACCCTGCTGGCCCTTGAATCAGATACACACATTCAGGTGAAGAAGTCTTCACATATAAGCTTTCCTTAAACCTAAACCCCTACTGTCCTAGAACTCCAGATCCCAGGCTCCACATCATGCCCCGCATCCTGTGTGCCTGCAGACAAACAGAATTCCACTGAGGCCAGATTGCAGGGGGAGATGGCCACACAGACCGAGACCCAGAGATGTTGCTGGGGTTTGCGGTGAACAGTCAACGGTCTGGAAGTGACGCAAACTCGTTGGGAGTGTCCAGGGCAGCATACGCGATCGGTTTAAGCAGATCGATCTCCCCATCAATTTTGCAGTCTTCACTATAGCTGCCGGCTAGGTACTGCGTCAGAATGCTTTTGCAGGTCGGGGTTTGGTCCCTAAAGCTCTGGAACCAACGATGTGGGGCGGGGCTTGTGCAGCTGGCTCTTTCGGTTTTTGCAGCTTGGAAGTGGTTCAAGCTCGCGTGGTGGGATGTACGGGGCCTGCATTCAGAACTGCACTTCTCTTGTGGCCAATGGAGCCACGATTTGCGAGGTCATCCCCCTTCAACCCGATCTGGTCCCGCTCATGCAGCGTGGCCAACACACGCCGTAGGACATGGCAAAGAGGAACAACGTCACTCATGTGCTGCGGTTTTCACCGAGAATGATAATGTCCTGTGGTACTAGACAGTCACTAGTGCCACTAGTACATACTTGCGAAAGCGCTGGCGCATGTCCAACTGCGCTGGCAGTCTGGCGGGCGGTAGCATCGTTGCATCACCATCGGGTGAAGCATTGGTTGGCCGCATGGCTTCTAGCACTGGCGACACCTTTTGGGTTGGATAATTGCTCGAGGCCCTCAAGCTTGGACCAGGTACGTGAATCTGACGGTGTGGGTGGTACTTACGCTGTGGGGTGGGTACCTGGCTTTCGGATCGCGGTAACGGGCCCTGCAGTTCGAAAAGCGATGCTCCGTGTGTGGAGCTCGTGTGTCGATCGATAGCTGCAGGGTTCGGAGATCGCTCGGTACACGCTTGATGCAGGTAAGTGAAAACGCTGGAACGTCACGTCTCCAAGACAGGACCATGGACCCCCTCCCCCAACCCCTCACCAGCCCATACACCCAACTCCTGCCCCACCAAACTAAAGAGACAACCCGGTTGCGCGCCCATCCACCAAAACCCTAGAAGAAGCCCACGCAGAGCCCAGAAAGCTCCAACACCTATCCAGCGCCAAATCCCAAACTGCTCTTTACCCTGAAGCCAACCCATGGCCACCCCGAATTCCGACAACTGCCATGCACAACCGCTGCAACAAGCCACCACCAAGCGCTCTCGCCAAAGCCACCAGGAGCCCGCCACCCTCTACAGCCCAACCCCCAAACCTAAACTGCTGGATCCAAAACCGAAACCATTAAGCCCCGAACCCCCAAACCTACACTTCTGGAGACCCAAATCCGCAGAACCCGAACACCAAGACCCAACTTTCCCAGGCGGCAGTGACGGTCCACGGCAAGCTGTACAGCTGGGGGGCGAGCGCTTGCGGCCCCTTGGCACTCTTTTGCACATTCGGGTACAGGGGTTTGTGCAAAGCCCGTTTAGTTTCGGAATTGGGTTCAGGGGCTCCGCTTTAAGAGTCCACCCGGAGACCAACAACAGATTATTCCGAGAACCCAAGGCGCGGCTGAACTGTCGCTTCTGCTGGCTGTGGCGAACACAGCCTTGGCAAATGATTGGGACCCCGACATTGGGAGCGGTGGGTCTTTTTAGGCAATCGAATGGTGATTTGATTCTTTCGTTACTGGCAGATCTTGGAAAGAATCTCATACCGATTTAACTGTATTCGGGCTGTCAACCACATGCGAATTTCCATGCTGTCCGGCTTGGGGTCGTGCTCTAAGGCAACAGTTTAAATCCTGATCTACTTGCGTCATCTGGGTATCACAATAGGTGTCGATTAAACCCTTGCGCAGTGTTCCTGCATCTTACCCACATGACATAAGCCCTACCGACCCAGAAAGAAGTGTCCAGAAACCCTCCGAGCGCTAGACGCCCCAAACTACCAGCCTTGTTCAGATCCGCCCAGGCCAGCTCGGGCATTGCCCCTTGTGCTGAAATCGGCCCTTGGGGTGTAGGGTTCAACGCGCCGTCTTATAAAGGTTGGAGCGTGGAGATACGTGTACAAGATGTGGGTTTCGGCTGTCCACAAGCCTGCGCTGGAATCTTAAGCAATGTTCCCGGGTAGGGACCTTAGGACCTGTGGGTAGTAGAGAATTCCTTTTGTTCTTCAAAGCTACCACAAATGAGCGCCTCTTTGGTCATACCTGGGGACAAGTGTTCCAGCATTGCAAGAGTGAGCGGTGTACAGTTCTTTTCGAGTCGGGTTCAGGTTCAAAGGGGTGAGGCAGCAGCTTGCCTCCCGGACAGATCTCAAACCTTCAGCCATAAAGCCGGACTGCACACAGTATGTCTCCAAAATTAACAGCTGTGCATTGTTGGCAAGCCAGAAAGAAGCTGCTGTGGCCTTTGATGGGTCAGGCGATACCGAGCACATGCCAAAGGATGTGAGCAGCTTAGACGGGTTTTCCAAGATTTGGTGTTTGGATCAGCCGTACGTTGAAAATGGGTCATGAGTCAGGATCACGTCAGCCTCAGCTGAATCAGGACACTGTCTTGATCTAGTGCCTCTTGCATTTCAGCATGTCAGCCTCGAGCTGTGGGATATGTGGAACTCAGCACTCAGCAACCATTACCGCGGAAGCCCAGTCTACCTTGGTCCTGCTAGGTGCCGCCCAGAACCCCGTGCAACCCTGCGAGCTCCATCCTGGCCAGAAGATAGACAGAGAGTACCACACTAGATGCTGGAGTGGGCTGTGAGGTCGAGGGATATCCATACCAGCCGGTTCCTTTGTTGGTTCACAGCCTGCAGGACCGGGTTGAAAAGATCGATTTTCGATCGGTTTTGCGGCTGTGGAGATCTACCTGTGCTGTGCTTCGCTCTTGCTGCACGTGTTAACTGCAACATTCGGCATGACAAGGAGCCAAGAGTATGTGATGAAGCCTCAGCCTAAAGAAGCCCCAAATCCATCACTGTGGAACCGAGATCCCCAAGAACTCCGACGCCTACCCTGGTTCCGCACACCGATTCTGTCCATTCCGGGAAAGGTGAGACTCTGGAAGCCAACACCTTCTTTTCAATACCCTAGCCAGAGCCCTCAAGCCACTCCGGGGTGAGGCCTGAGGTCCTTTGATCCTGAGGCCTCAGGGTTTAGGAGTTCAGGTTAGGTTTTGAGTGGAATCCGGTAGCCCAGTCCCACTCTTGCAGGACGTGTGCATAGTTCAAATTGCCTGCGGCGATGCGCACACCGTGGCGCTGTCTCGGGAGGGTGCTTTGTACAGCAGGGATCCCCGTCCATGTCGAACAGTGGCTTTCGTCACGTATCTTGCTCGTCCAGAGAAGCGCATTCGCTCATCCATAGCTCCCCGGGCTCAACAGACCTACAGTACACCCCAAACGAAAGGGTCTTGGGGAAAGCCAGCCAAGCGGCGGCCCTGAACCGACATCCTGCACCCCTTAAGCCCATAAGCCCCTAGTCGTGAACCACAAACCGTATGCCCGCCCGAACACAAAGTTTGTGACTGTTTCTCGGTTTTCGCCTTGTAGATCTCGGGCCCCTCCGAGTTTGTCAGGTCTCTTGCCGCTTCTTGCTCTGGTGTTTAGGAAGTCTGCCGGATGTTTCTCGCAGCGTAATATAAGGGCAGCAGTTTGGCTTCGAGTGTTTTTCTCTTTGATTCGAAGTCTAGAAGTCAACTTCCCTGAACACAGGGTGTGCCTCGTAGCTTTTTCGCACGGTTTCATTGTTCAGTTCGCAACAACAAATTCCAGACAACGCATCCGTTTAAACTTCTTGAATAAACTTTGGATTCTTGCAATCCCAGAATGGGCCAGAAGATAAGACTATGACTATGATGCACCGTCCGAGTATACAGATACGTCTTCCAAGCACGTTTTGCAAACCATGCGGACTCCCAGATGCCGCTAGGATGCCTGTTGGAGAGCAGCATCAAGCTTTTGTGATCTTGATAGCTGTAATGTGCACAATGAGGCCGCTGTCCATTGCACAGCGTACCAAGCCCTGTCAGACCATGCACAAACCTGTCTAAACTCCCATTGAGAGGAGACACACATCGCCCGAGGTTGGGGCGGCGGTGGCTGCGGGCAGCTTGGCCACTCGGAGACTTCCAAGATGCCGAGAAGCTCAGAGGGTGGACTGAGGGTTCAGGGTTGGATTCCGGGGATAGAAACCTCAACAGCTTTTTTCAACCATGCATAGGGTTGAGGGTTTAGGACAGCAACCTCAAAAGCAAAATCATGGGAGATCTTGCTTCATCTGACTACGATCGGCCCATCCACAAGCCTGCGAATGTTTCCTGAGATCCTTAAGCCGTACCATGCTGCTAAGACGAACGAAAGGTTTTTCAACGTCCTCAAAACTTTGACGGTGGTGTTCAAGCAACTGGCAGGTTTGTACATGTTTGCAGAGCTTTGATTGTGAGTGCTGAACGATCGCAATCAGTTCTCATGCTTGACGCTAGAGGCAATGAGCTAATGTTCAGACGGAAGGAGTTTCGGCTTTTGGCTTGTACAGAGGTGTCGCGTTCTGACATGCGGATGCAGGGACGCTGAGTCTTGGGTTCTATAACGTAGGTCTGAGAGGTGTGGCGTCGGGGTTTGGGTTGCGTTCAGTCCCAAAATCCTTGCAGAGTAATTCGGTGATTCCATCAAAGCGAAACTGGTGTCGCAGTCGGCTTAATTAAGGCCAGCATAGGATACATTGCTTGCGTTCCGTTGCTGAAGGATGCAGGTAGTTAGGAATGTGAGTTCTGATGTGGTGGAACGATGAGCCTCATTAGTAAATGGTATCTGAAAGTCGCATGAACCTACATGCCCCCGTCTCTCCAGAGTTCACCCCGTCACAAGCTCTGGGCAAGGCCCAAGGATGAGGATGGCTGCCCCTACCAGCTCACCCCAAGAGCACTGGCCTTAGCAATGTGAGCATTGATACCTAGTGCTACCATTGCTTGCGTTTGTTGCCAAACCCTCCGTATATACTACTGGAGATGTTTCTCTCCGTGTTGCTGAGAGTACGAATACAGGGAGACTGTCGTAGAAATAACTAGTAGTAGTTAGAGTCGTAGAAATAGCCGTCGTAGCAGTGGCAGTAGTCGTCGTCATAGTTGCAGTGGCAACAAACTTGATCGTCGTCGTCGTCTTACTAGTCGTAGTGGTAGTAGTAGTA
>CAJNJA010007399.1:0-16165 GCA_905231915.1 Symbiodinium necroappetens
TTTATTTGTCAATATGTTGTCAAAATCTGTCTTTATTTGTCTTTATTTGTCTAATGTATGTCTTTATTTGTCTTTATTTGTCTGTATTTGTTTTTATTTGTCTTTATTTGTCTTTATTTTGTCAAAATTTGTCAACATTTGGCTGAGCTGCCTCCAAAACCTATATAAATCTAAGTCCCCTATATCTAGGTCGCCGCAACCGGTCAATGAATTATATTATATTGTATTATATTATATTATATTATATTATATTATATTATATATATACACACACATTTATGTATGATATACATACTCTATGTGTATATAGGTACATATATATATATGTACACATTTATGTATATACTTATGCATATGCATGTTCTCGGGTCCCAGGTTCTTCCCCGCCTCACCCCACGTTCTTTGGGTTGGTGCTCCCGGATCCCCCAAACCTCAACAAGTGCTGACTGCCACGGGGACGGCATTCGTATGTTTTTTCGGCATGTGGGCATGGCAGGGCGACTGTAATGGCGTGGGAGATAGGGTTTGCGTCGGAGCACAACCCCCCATCCAAACGTTGGACGAGGCGACGGGTGTCGATGTCACGGTGTGCATGGCAATGGGGAGAACAGGGGACGCACCACCCGCAAGTGCGGGCGGGACCATACCATGGAGTGGAAGGGGGGCCGGGGTCACTGCAGATATACGCACACACTCTTGGCATAAATCGCTGTGCCTTTGTTTGTTTTACTCCTCCTGGCCTGAAGGACTAATGCAGTTCCTCATTGATGCGGGCTTCAAGTGCCCTACGCCAATTCAGGCTGAATGCGCAAGCTGGGCATGTCTACCGTCTGCAACAGATGCATTGCACGGCTCACCTGTCAGGCTTATACTTGGCCCGTACTCATGGACGGAAAGGACATCTATCAGCGGGTGAAATTTCGTGGTTTACTGTGGTAACCGGCGGTAAGGGAAAGAAGTCCTGTTGGGCAGGATGTTATCGGCGTGGCCAAGACCGGGAGCGGCAAGACTCTCGGATACCTTCTGCCAGGATACATCAAGGCTTGCTGATGTTACGAGCACCCTGTGTTCCACAAATGGATGATATCCTGTTTGCGGCAGGTGAAAAGGAACGAAGGTAAGACCTTCGACCCCAGCAGGGGTCCTGGCATGCTGATCATGGCACCAACACGCGAACTTTGCCAGCAGCCGCTATTCTGCAATTGTGCGTACGAACAGCCTTGCATTTTCGCAAGACGGCTCTTCTGATGGATCTGCTGCGCGTGAGGATCTTCGAAGAGAGCGAGCGCTTCGGCAAGCCAGCAAAAATTGATACTGCCTGCGTCTACGGAGGTGCTCCGAAAGGACCGAGCTGATTCAATAGCCACCAACAGCCCATTTTTTTTCCCACGAGGAACGGGTACAAGTATGCATAGAATAGAACGCGCCCAGCCACTCAGGCAGCTGGTTTGCTTTCGAAACACCACGCCCCGTGGAGCGCAGAATCCGCTGCGTGCGTTGGCATACTGGAAGGACAGCAAGTCCGTCAGCTACGGAATTGCCCCCACTGCGTGGTCGCCACACCCGGGCGTCTGAACGACTTCCTGCAAAGCCCCAGCCTCAGAGACCCCAGCCTGACATGGATCTCCACATTGTTCTGCATGCAAACCTATGCTTACGGAAATGTCCCGTTCTTTACAGTTCATAGTACATCTCTTGGATCATCACATCCGTGCTCAGATCGCGAGCTTTCGATCAACCAGTGCGAGTACCTAGTCTTGGACGAGGCGAGCACAGCAAGACCTGTGACGGGTTCGCGGCTTGCGCAGCATAGCCTACTCACGTGAGCTCTGCGACAGGCGGATCGGATGTTGGACATGGGCTTCGAGCCACAAATCAGGGAGCTCATCAACTATTTGCCAGGACAGAGGCAAACTGCTCTCTACACCGTGACTCGACTCACACCATGTCCGCTATGCAGCCGAGACGAACATGAGGCACCTGGGCCCTAGGCCCATTTTTCTTCATACGGTACTCCACCTGCTGCGCCTGCGTTACCAGCCGGTGTGCAACTACGATGGCCTGCAAAAAATAGTTTGCTCTCCCGTGAACGGTGACCAACACTGCATGCAGTTACGTTTGCATGTATGTCTCGGTCCCACAAGAGCCTGAGCTGTCATCTGCTACGCAGTCTATCCTGTCTACCTCTCCCTCTCACCCCCCCCTGTCTGCGTTTCACACATGCACCTTGTTGCGACGTTGTAGGCTGCTTTGCAAGTAGAAGGCAGCACATTTCTCCATCTTGAACGCGCAGCCATGCTGCCTGAGGCTACATGGCCTCGCGAAGTCAAGGAAATCGCTTCACGATTGACGAAGGATGCCACTCACATTCAAGTGGGCCGCTTGACAGAATCCCGTCTTGGAGCTCGTTTTTGCTTTGAAAAATTCTGCTTCCCAAATCTGAAGTCAGCCGAAGTCCGCTGTGAGTTTTGCCGTAGGCGTGATGATGTTGTGCCGCCTCGACTTGGGCACACACAAAGGTTCCGAAGACTCGGCATCAGCAAATGCCGACATTACGCAGCATATCGTGAGAGTCTTCAACGAGAAGGACAAAATGCGCTTGGGCCGTGATATTCCAGCAACCAGTGCCAACCAGCCGATTCTATCCGAATTTGGCTCTACTGTAGGCGCTTCCTCGAGGGTACGATCTTCCCAGAGCTGCAGCGAACAGGCGGGAGCATCGAGAAGCTCAGCCGGGTTTGTCCACGAGCCAGCAACTGCAAGTGAGGGCAGATCATGCGAGGGTAATGCGCGGTGATGCACTTTTGGATTGGAAGTTGTCGAATAGCAACTTTTCGAGGTGAAGGTGCGCTTTGCCAAGTCATGTGACCAGTCATAACGATGACACGGCTGAGCATGCTAGCGAGTCCCATGCAGCAAAGAACAGGCAGACTCTTGATGTGCCTGCGGCATCGGAGCACTCTGCACAAGCACTGCGAAGTGCTCAGCATGCTTCAGATTTCAGGCGGATCTGGCCTGATCTTCGTGAAGACGAAGAAAGCAGCCTCGGGATTGTATCGTCTCCTGGAATGCACTCGGAGATTTTGGGCAGCGAGCGTGAGCAAACTGGGCTCCCTCTGATGTCCACATGCACTTCGCATTCGCGTGCAACTGCCCAGATGAGCTCTCGCGCGTTGGAGCGCCCATCGTTTGCCTTCATGGTGATATGGACCGAAGTGTCAGCTGGAGACTTGTGACCGAACGTCCTGCCAGCAGAGAATGGCCGTGAGGACCAGTCCGGGCGCGATCATGCACTACAAGCCTTCAAGACTGGCATGGCAAAGGTCCCTGTGCATGCTGTGAATCGAGAGGAGGGTGGATGTCCAGACCGAACTAGCATCACTCGGCGCAATGAGTCGAGTTACGACCTTGACAGGTTTTGGTTGCAACTGACGTGGCCCAGCGAGGTGGCGTGTCTGAATCAGCGAGATGAGTTCCTGATAGCCAGAGATTGGGTAAGGCCTGGACATCAAGAATGTCGCGTTTGTTGTGAATTACGATGCGCCTTCGAACTTGGAGGCCCCGTTCCTTATGGATGTTGGATGAAACTGAGGGTATGGTCTCGTGAGTGAAGACAGGACTACGTGCACCGAATCGGAAGAACCGGTCGAGCAGGTGAGAAGGGAGATGCCTACACTTGCCGCTTGGCAAGGTAACGGCATGCTTGGATGACCTGGACAGGAACATGCCTTGACCGGCGTAGTTTCCAAGAGCTGAGGCTTGTACGACTCAGACAGTGGAATCGCCAACCAGATTAAGAAAGTTTTCCAGAAACTGGGCGGCATCAGGCAGCGATGCTCCCTCAAGCCCATGATGAGTACTGGTCTGATGAACTTGTACTGAATTGTGGCAAGCTCCCGACAAAGGAAGACAGGCCAGCAAATCCCGCGTGACCTCGTGGAGATTGCAAGTGGGGGAGGCGCAGTCCAACCAAAATGCTCTCTCATTATTTCTGGTCTCTTCTTTGTATCATTCTGAGGTGGCATCGCTCAAGGATGGGGCCGCGGCGGTGGCGGTGGCGGCGGTGGGCCTGTCCTGAATGGCCAGTGGGGTGGCAAGTACGCGCAGAATGGAGGAGGAGGCGGATATGGCGGCGGCGGCGGCTGGTAAGCAAGGGGCGTGTCCCCAGAAAATATGCCCCGCACTCTTTGGACATAATGCAGATCTCGTGACGCATAACATCCGCATAATATAACAGAAACACAAAAGCCATCTAGTGAATCTAGTGTCTTGCTTGCCGAGCAGCAAGCCAACGAGGGGCCGCACGCCCATCCTGGGCAAAGCCCGCAAGGGTTGCAAGAAGAGACTCACACGGAGTCCTTATCGAACCCTTTTCGCGCCTGAATATCAGTCACACACTAATACAGCTTGAGAACTTGGTAACTCTACGATGTAATCATGTGAAGCCTTTGGTGAAGAATGCGTAGTCTCACCAATCACAGACGAGAAGGCGCAGGGAAAATACGAGCTGGCAAACTCTTCCATTCAACTATAGACTACCAGGGAAGGGAAGAGTGGGACTCCGACCGACTGTTGGCAGATCTGGACTGACTACGTTCTGTGGGCACAGCGCTGGCCGTCGGCTGAGAAGGCAGCTCCATCGCCAGGGCAGGTTTATGCAATCAGCAGAGTCTGTTGAGAGTCTCCTTGGTGCAGCCAACAGGTGGTGCTCCTGCGCCGTGCCGTGCGCAGTTGCTCTCCCAGTGCTGATGTCGGAGCCATGTTCTCTAGGCCTCCCCGCCTTCACCTTGCCTGTCTCGCAACAAGAGTTGCAAGATCGTAATCGCAATCGAAAATCACGTGAAGTCATACTGTACTCGTACAAGCAATGTTACATAAAAGGCCATATCATGACTATCTCCTTTATGGCTGCTCTGCCTCCAGGGCTCAAGGACATGTAACATGGCGTGACCGCGCCGAGTCGCCAAGCAGCAGCAAGACAGCGAGCCCTATAAAAGTACGACGACACGATGCAACATGGACCGTCGCAATGTAGCATATGCGCATAGGTACTCGTATGATATTTCAAGATGAAGATAGTAGATATCTACAGTAAATCGCGGGTGTGTATGTTCATGATTAATGTTAAACTCCCAGTTGTTGACCGAAGAACACATAGTCACAGGGCTCCGGGCGATGTTTTCATTGACGAAGCTCTACATGTCAAAGAACTTGCAGAAGGCACTCTAACGCTTTGCAACAACTCCACAACTCTAGTTCAGGCCGCGATTTGTTACACTTGAGCCCGTAGTATTATCATCCGTTCTCTGGCGTCGCCATGATGAAGCTTTTCAAGAGAGACTATGGTTCGCACGAGTCGCTATCCAGTGATCCGGACTCCTGTCCTGAGGTTGGTACGGATTTCCGTTTCTTCTGTTCTTCGGAAGCGCTGCAGACGAAGGATTGCAGTCAGAATAGACTGGAACGGCCTTCTAACATTCCTTATTTCTAGTCGCCGCACATTTGTACCGGAGGCTTCTCCACCAGGCCATACTCGTAAGAGTCTTAAGACCCAAAAAAGAGATCAACCTGGACATCTCCTGCGCCATCCTGTGCCCTGGCCCATGGAAGACTTCTCTTGCAGCCACCCTGTGCAACTATGAGAGTCACCCCCCCCCCCCCAGAGGAGCAAGTCAAAGTCTGAAACCCTCTGGAGCCGGAGCCATGGTGGTCGCAGCCGTCAGAGAAATCCAGATTCAGAATCCCTGTCAGTTGGCGAAACCATTAGCCCCCACCGAATCTCACAAAGTTCGATACTCGATGCAGTGCTTTGCAGCTGAGGACCTGGAGGATGCTATGAAAGACCCAGAATCCGCCATCTTTGACAGCACAGCCTCACGAGATCCGGCGAAGCTAGGATTTCGTGGGGACTTCATCCTGTGCATCTTGGCGGTATTTGCCTCTTACCTTTTTGCCCGTGCAGGTGCGGCCCCATGATTAAGTCTCGAGCGGCATGATGTCACAATGCCTGAGGCATGATTGTCATCCTATTGTTCTCTGGACTTGTCGTCGGGCTTTGGTCGGAAATGGGGTGCGGCTCTGTCTGCCTGCACTTCCTGCAGAGACATTTCGCCGTTGTTTTCATCTGTGCTGCCGGATCTGCCGTGATACTGGTGCTGCTGTACTTGCTAGACTTTTTTATGCCTCCGCATCTTCCTGGCGAGTTTTTGGTTCTTTATTCTGGAGATTCATGGCTAGGGCGCGGGCTGCTCACTGCTGCGGTGGCTCAGATCCTTGTGGGTATCCTTTTCCTTGCAGACAGGTTTCCAACGGCTCCGCTGGTTTTGACAATATTTCTGTGTCCGACCGGTCTGATCTTGGTGCGCCAGCTCACGAAGCCGAAGCCTCGTTTCCACTTGGATGCGAAAGGCACTGCTTCCCAAGAGCAAAACCTCAAGGCTCGGCTTCGCATGCTGAAGATGGTCACTGGTGAGGAGAAAGAGCAGCGGATCTTCTACAAAGCAGCCGCCATTGCCTTTTTTGTGACTGCCTTGGTGTGTATAATTGTTTGGATCCCTTGGGCTGTGACCACCTCCGTTCGCTTTGACGTCAGCACAGATCCCGTCGAGAGAGAGATGAACTTCGTGCGTTGGGCCACGCCGCTCATCGTTGGCATTTGCAACCTCATCTTTGCTAGCTTTGCTGCTCTACGCGTGGCCCTGGACAAAACCTATCAAGGGACGGATCACAATCGTGCGCAGATCATCCTCAGCTCGCGCAGTCACATGAATCGCGAGCTGATGGATTTCCGGATCGCGAAGCTGCGAGTCCAGCTCGCTTCAGAGGACGCTGATGTGGGAACACAGTTGCAGCGGACCCGCGACCGTGCACAGCAGCATCTAAGCCTAGATTCAGTTGAAGATTGTTTTTTGTATCTCTTTGTGGCAGAAGGGTCGCTGCGCTATGCTGCTGCAGGTATTTGATCCAGCACACTGCTCACATGAGGCGACAGCTTGTGGCCAAGATTGGCCACGTGGGGTCTGTTATGTCTGTTTGACGTAGAGCGTAATTCGGGTGTCCTTGGAGTTATTCCGTCGGTTACGATCCTTAGTGCAGGCAGTTGTCCAACATCGTTCAGACAGTTGGCTGTGGGTTCATCGCACTGCTGGGAGCCCTGTTCATTGCCTTTCAGCTTTGGGCTGCTGACAGCCACATCGCAGACATGGCCGGAAAGGGACGGTGACCATGTCAATGCTTTTTCCATGCTAGGGGAAGCCATCTCGGTTTGTGCTCTGCATCGCAGTGACACTCGGCTCCTCCCTGAACAGGTCCAGTGCTTCCTGGCGTTCTTTTTCTTGACATTTCTTGCCTTCATCTGCCTGTCCTTCAACCGGATCTGGCAAGCCATGAGCGCATGGCTGCAGGTACATGGGTCAGAAGGGGCTCCCATGTTCCGGTATCCCTCTTCGGTATTTGCGGTCTTGAGGCTCTTTTCGTCTTGCTCTCGGGTTGCGACTTGCAGGAATGTAAGCCCATCCTCAATTTCTGCATGCATGTGCCGGGTGCAGCAGGGAGCCCTTCATTCCTAGTAGTGGAGGCGCTTTGGGAAATTGGAGTCGCGGGACCTGCAGTCTGTTCCACCAGGATTTGCCCATGTGGAAGTCGATGTTGGGCATTTGCGAATCCAGCTGGGCCCGTGCTGGATTTCTGGTTCTGATGCTGCCGCTGCTGCCGCTTGTGCCGCGGCAGTCAAAGAGCGATGGAGGTTGTGAAAGCTAAGCTTGCTGGGAGCATTGACCGGTGAAATTGCTTTCGTCTCACAGCGGGCAGAGGGTGAAGATACGGGTTCGCGACACCCTGCTTGTAGGGCTCGCCTTAGGTAGAGCAGCCACAGACCGGCTCAACAAGGAACAGAGGGGTTGATTTCACCGCCGTGTCACTGTATCCTGGCCTCTGACAATGTGCCAGGTGCTGGCCATGTCAGCTGTGAACCAGGCGGTGCGATCCCTGCGGGGCCTCCATCCTGGCGGCAGATGCTTGACAGAGCGAATACAGGCTCCGAATCGTGACAGGGGAATACCAATGACACGACTCCTGAGAACTTCCCATGGGCTTACGGACTGTCAGAGTGTGTCCAGATGTTCAGAAACGGGCGATGTGTTGTATCACTGCTTCGGACATATCCTCGAGACGCGACATTTCGCCTAGTGCAGGGGCAGAGCCGGCGAAAGGACACTGCTTCAGAACCGGAATGGTTGGAAGAAATCGATCTGAATGCCAGACCACTTGAAACTCCGCGATTGCGTCTGAGTTGCAGGCGGTCTTTGCGCAAATGGCACGATGGGAGTGGGTTTCCATTGCCTCCTGGGCTTACGTCATGGCTGTAATCCTGATCTTGCTCCTTGGATTGTTTGACGTTGTCATTCATTGAAGGTGAGGATCTCTCATGAATACAGGCTCTGGAGGCAACCTGCCCCAAGGTACAAGATCATCCCGATCTTTCTGAATGTGCTGCTGGCCTGGCTCAAGTCTTTCGTGACCAACCTCCCATTCCTGGGCATCCTCGGCTTCACCTTTGGGGCTGGCATGTTCCTATTCATGCTGCCCCCGGTGCCTCAGATGCAGTCGGCACTCTCAACCGTCTCAACCAAAGAAGACGGGCAGCGATGGAGCGCAAGCAAGACACGCTTGAAAACAATCCTTGTACGAGCGTCAGGTTCCAGGACCGCCAATCTACCTTTTCGGAGGCCTTGTCATCTCCGGCCGCAGTCCCTATGGCTTCTGGTGGGGCTGTGCAACTGGGCTGCATCACAGGGAGCGAGCCACGCGGGTGGCAGCATTGCAGAGTCGCTGGCAGGTAAAATTTTGCGTGTGCATTTTGCAGGTCATCTGCATTCTCCTCTGCGTCGTGCTTAAGCTTGCTGCTTGTGCCATCCAGCAGAAGATCATTGGACAAATGCTGGGAAGTCGCCAGTCCATTCGCCGCATGGTTGGTACCTGGCTTGGCAGCATGATATTTCGATTGTGCTCTCACAAGAAAACGATTCCTCGACAACCCATTGACAGCAGCTGCTACGTAGCGTGTCTGGCATCGAGGCATTCACCGCCCATTCATGCGGGCGATCGAATCTATCCTCCGAAGGCCTGGTTTCAACTTCGGGAAGTGCATGATTCTCTGTAACCCGTCCGCAGAAGTGAAGCTAGTGGCACAAGCAAGGCGGACCACGACGCATGTTTCAAGCAAGCTGCTGTTGACACCCGAAGCTCCCCCGGCACCGACCCCGACTGAAATCCAACTGATGTGTCCAGTTTGATTGATGCCTAGTGCACGGTAGATGGACAGAGGGCTGACATGCGGAGACTTGCAGCTAAGGCGGTGGTCCAGATTGGCCGACGTCAGTGTCCCTTGCATTGCAGCAATAGGCCTTTGACTAGGCGAGGTAAGCGTGGAATCTCGGACTGGATGTCAGCCCAGGCTGGCAGGAATCATGCGTATCTCCCTAATCCAATGCACTATCGGCACACTGCCAGTGTCTGGTCAGCACTTTCTGGCGTGCAGCTAGCTGGTGGGTCTTTGCTTTGTGCTGCCGCCGTGTTGCCAGGTGATCTTCTCTACGATTCCGTTGGCCCTGACTGGCAGCTTCTATCTGAAACGGGACGAGAGCGAAGTCTGGGCGAGGGCCGGCAATTTGATGTTCTCGCTGACGGCCCTGGTCTCTGTGACTTTCTGGGCGGGGATGGGCTGGGCGATCCAGGATGCATTCGACAAGCTGAACGATCAGATCCATGCCCCGAAGGTGGAGTTTGTGGAGTTGGATTGGTTGGATTACTGTGAGGACCGCATCAAGGAGAAATGTCAGCTGAAGGCCGGGGACCTCCCGGCTTTGGTGCGATTCTGCCATTTCGGCGGTGCCCTGCTGATGGTCTTCGTGGCACAGGTTTTCTTCTGGAGGGCTGGCATGTGCTTTGGCACCTTCAAAGTCACCGATGACCTGGAGGGCTTGAAGTGGTGGCCGTGGAGTGAAGGTTCCGGAAAGCCAATGATAAACCAATATGGCCTAAGTGGCCTTTTCTTGATACTTGTTTCTTTTGTGCTGCTGTTCCTCTCGCGTGCCTGGCGGGGCCGTCACAATTCTCAGACGCGGGAACACGTCATGAAGGAGCTTCGTGGAGAAGAGGAAGCGTGGAAGCAGCGAAGGACAGAGGAGGCTGAGAATTGGGTACCGCCGAGAAGTGTTAGTGGATCGCCAATCATTCGGAGTGCCTTGGCCAAGCCAATGCCCGACTCGGACAGTGTGGTGAATGTGGTGGCTGCAGCGTTAGAGGGTGCAGAGTTTGCAGATGAGAAAGCGCTGACGAAGCTTGGATTGGAGGATCTGGATCAGCCAATGGAAACCGAGACACAAGTTCCCGACGATGAGTCCTCATCCTTGCCTCAGAAGCCCGCCATGACCGCCATCACTCCAGGTGCAACGGTATTCGGTCGGCCTCCCGTGGAAAGCGATGACAGCTCGACTGATCCTGTGACGAGCCCACCACGCACATCAATCAGGCTTTAATTAGCTACATCTACAGTAGCCTTGGAGTAGTTCCCACCTCTTTACATTGCACAGAGTCTCACGATGTATCACTTGCAATCATGCGCAGAGTGGTCACAGGACACTTCTCTGGCTGTAAGGGACAGAGGGAGTGCCCGGCTCCGTTAACAGTTCTGTGTTATGGTACTACTTACGCCAGAAGACTTATGAGACAGAAGCCGTTGTCCGCGTGGTAAGTCATGTTTTGGGCCCCAGGCTGGCAGATGTAAGGCACCAATGGCAGGAAAGTTTTTTACAGCTCAAGGCAGAAGGTCCTGGGCAGACTTCGGGTCAAGACCCTGTGAATCAAGGGCAGCACTAGGCCTTCGTCCATGTAACGCCTTCTCGAAGTCTGCCCAGGCTCAAGCCTGTCCGGTGCCCAGAGAGAGCCCTCTCCCGCGCGCAATTCGACTCTCCAACAGAGTCCGAAAGTTAGACTAGGTTCGGCACAGCCAAGAGCAGTCTGCATCGATTCTGGCTGCACCGAGCCCGCAAGCCCAACAGAGTATTCGTCCGTAGAATGCTCCCTTGGTGGCCACAGTCGGTGCGGCTTTCGAGGGGGATGCCGAGCACTCGGTGAGGCCGAAGTGGAAAATCAGAGCGCAAGCCCAGTTGAAGCTGATGCAAGTGCTGCAAATTCGGCACATAGCTCCCGGTTGTCTCGAAGCTTCAGGTCTCTCCGTAGAGAAGCTCTACAACCAGGCGCCTCTAGTATCCGATGTGTGCAGTTGCGTCTTTCTCCAACTGCTGCCATTTCACCGCCTTGTCGAAGCTTTGCGCAGTTTCTTAACTTGCAGCAGTAGGGACTGGCAGAGTCAGATCATGAGTCACGAAATGTTGAGCCTTGGCGTGGCGGTGCTTCGTCCATCCCTGAGCTTAGCCGAAATCTCGTCAGGACATACGCCTCCTGCGCTTGTGGGTTCGTGTCTCAGTCTCGAGCCGGTTCAAGACATGTTCGTGTGCTTGTCGCATCCGGACGCTGGATCTGCATCAGGGCTGCTTAAAAAAGCTTGAATGTAAACTGATCCAGATGCTGCTGCTGCCGCTGCTGCAGCTGCGAGTCTTGCGCCGATGAGAGTGCGGGCAGAGTGTCTGTAACATGCAGCAGGTCATGTTGGCTGACAAAGAGTCTTCTCCGACGAACATCTTCAGGCAGCTCGAGGCCTTGAAGATGCCAACAGCCGCTGCCCCCAAGTCGTTGTTTGCGCCTTTTTGTGCTGACGTCTCCTGACATCTGGAGAAATGACAGGATCGAGGCATTGGCACACACCACGCTCTTCTTTACGAAGCTTGGGCCCACTGCCTCGAGACGCCGGCGCCCAAGTTTCTGCCACAATAAGGCCCTTTGCCTAGGCGGCAAAAGCTTGATTCAGATCTTGCCGCCGAGGCGCCGCGACTTCGAAGCAGCGGCGGAGGTGCCATGGGCCCCAGTCGAACCCCTGCCGCCACAGGCAGTCAGCCCAGATATTACAGGCACCACCCCTTTGCATGATTTTGCATGCATGTGTTTGCGGCGGCTTCGTGATGTTGCTCCGGTGTATTTGCTGACAGCTTCTAGCCGATTCTGCTGTGCGCTCCCCGTGATGCTACTCGGATACAGAGTTCTGTCAGAGGCAGCAGAAAGGCAGACTGAGACAATCAGATAGCTGGCGATGACTCCAAACTTGAGGGGAAGGAGGCTTGTATCTGTGAAGCCCGTTTTCGCGAGCCGTTGCCTGACATCTGCCCACCAGCTTCCGACTGATGCATCAACACGGGGTTGTCGTCAGAGTGTCCATGGACGAAATGGGGCGCAGGCCAGGAGTCTCTGTCGCAAACGAGCAATCGAAGAGCAGGAAGATCAGGCTGAAGACCATTGAAGACCCGAAATTAGAGTGCATACTGTAGCAGCATATCAACAAGCCTTGTTTGAGGCAAGGCAGGTTGGAAGCAGACCCCAACGAAAAAAGAAATAACCTAGCAAGCTGCCACAGAGCTTTGTTGATCCAGAGCAACCCGCTCCATTCTGCACTGAGGTATCGTCGAGGACTACGCTCTTCGGCCGAACCGCAGGTCGAAAGAGAGACTTTGTTCCCCAGAGCCCATGATACAAAACTGCAGCAAAATGATAATCACATCTCGTGTGTCTGCGCTGTGTGTGTGTGTGTTGACTAGCGCTCTTATGCAAAGCCGCCAGCTTGTCAACCGTGTCATGTACGGAGTTCAGTGTGTAGTTTTCACCCGCGCTGCTCTTCAGCATTCGCATTCTCCGGTTATCTTAACAGTTGCAGGCACGCTTGCGGGCTCGGCGGGCAGACTTTGATGCAGGGGGCCTGATTCTTCTTTCCACGATTTCTCCAATGTGTTAGGCACCACTCTGCGACTGCGATGTGGCTGGCTCAGGAGCGCATGCGCCAGCGCGTCACACGTTTGGCAGCTCGAAGATCCGAACCCGGACGGCTGGCACCGCAAAGCCCAAGGCCCCACCCTGTATGCATGGAAATCATACTCAAAGCTGGAGCCCCGACCAGACGTGCTTAAGATGCTCACGCTTGAACTTGAAGCGAGGTCAGTATGCAGTTGTGACCGAACATTGTCATGGCTCACACACATCTACAGATTGACCTGTGTACAGTATGTATGTATGTATGTATGTATGTATGTATGTGCATGTCATGTATGTACGCAGGTACGTATGTATGTACATATGCAGATAGGTGGGTGCGTACGTGTGTATGTAGCATGCATGCATGTTGCTTGTGTGCCCGTTCGTTGGTATATGTTCGCTCCTGTCCCCGCTCAGTAATAGTCGGATACTAGTTTCCTTATAATAAGACACCCATATATAAAAGCACAACTGCTTTTGAACAAACAAGTTGGTCGGGGCCCTTCTTCTAAACTCTTCTGAGGGAACTCTCTTGAGGGAATGCAAAATTACAACACCTCCCCAGCCAAACAGCGCCACCCAACTTAACCCAATCCAGCCAGCCCCCACAAACAGCAGACTCCAATCCAGCCAACCCCAGCCAACCAGCCCCAAACCCCAATGCCTACTTTGGTTGCCTCCAGCCCCCTCGATGCTTCAGTGCAGGGCAAACAAGTACATCTTTCATTGTGCATGAGCAGGCCACACGAATTTACATGAATTCATAATTGCATGTCTGGCACAACGTTGCAGGTGTGTCCCACCAACTGCATGCCATGTGTGAATTCACACAGCAGCATGCCACGAGGAATTTGTTGAAGTGCATGTATGCATGACATGAATAACTACTTTTGGCGTGGAGTCGGATGGGTTGTTTTGTTGCTTCTCTTTTATTTGTAGTTGTTCGGGTTGCTCTTGGGTGATTAATAGTACCTGTCGACTCTGCTTGCATGCATGTAACATGGAAGTGGCCAAGTAAGCTCATGCCGTTGGGCCCCCATCGTACAGTCCTTCCTTGGCGCGTTTTTCAAACTCACACCAAAGGGGGCCCGGAGACTGTATCAGCTCGGATGACTGCACGTACTTTCGCTCTTTGCCGGTCATCGCAGCAAAAGCAGTCCACTGAATGAGTGTGGATCCCGACCTAAAGCCCCAAGCCAAGCAAAGCCCCAAGCCAAGCCAAGCCAAGCCTGTAGAAAGCTCTTGACAAGCTTTTACACCGCAGCCACCCCCCGATGCAAGCAAAGGTTTGCCAGTATCACCAGCGGGTTGGGCAGTTGTGAACATTGCAGGCCTGAGTGAGAGAGGAGAGTGAGAGATGAGTGCAGGTGAGCGTGAGTTCAGGCATCGCCTTAGCCGCTGACAACAAGCCTTACCCCATCCTGTGTGGTCGCTTGCCTGCCCTGCCTGCTCGTGCCAATGTGGAGTGCGAATCCAACAACTGCACCCTCCCTACCCGATGTTGTAACAACCACTAGCCCTCGCTTGTGAAGCCATGGAAATATCTCACCTGCGATGAAAAATCACCAGCGACGACAAATAGACGCAGAACTGGAGCCAGAACTGGTGCCTGGCAAGTGGTGTGCACTGGCAGTACTGTCGGACACGTGTGCAGTATTGTGGTAGAATAGTGGGGTGACTGGCAACTCTGTCTGCCACATGGGCTGGATGGTGGCAGCGCCATATGTCCATCCTTTGTGCTGGATGGGAATGATGCCTATGCTCACCGCAGGAGAGAGCCGGACAGTGACAAGCTGGTTACTGCATGACACCATGGGAGCGAGAATTCAGGACGTAGATGCAGCCACATCATGACACGTGCATGAGGGCATGACAAAATGGAGAGACCACGGCAGCCCCGTTGCTGGCTTTCAAAGGACATGTTGGACACGTCACTGCACTATGACCTGCTGTTTGGTACTCACTGCATGAGTTTGTGACCTGCCCTTCGGTATACACTGCATGAGTTTATATTCGCCGCGTGCTGCGATGTTGCGATATTGACTTTGCAGCCCGGCTACAGGACAGCTGCATGGTATGAGATCATTCTCAAAGAGCAGGGAATTCACTACAGCAAGTTGGAGGGGCGAGCCCCGTCGACACAGAAATGACGAATTTATCTGCATGACTGCATGTATGGCATAGCCCATTTTGGGACAGAGATGACTGCATGGGAATTCCTGGAATCTGCAAATGGTATACATGCATGTGAATTCTGCAAAGTATGGATGAATCAAAGCGATGCCAGCTGACGATTGAGCCTTCTTGACCGTTTTGAAACAGCAGTCTTAGACAGTTGTGGTTTGTTGCAGTGAATGAGCTGCACAGACAGGGAACAAGACGGGCAGGACTGATGTGCCTTTGCTTTAGACCTGTAGGTTGGGTTGTGGTTGTACGTTGGTCATTGCCTGCCAAGTTCCGGTAGCCGGTAGCAGTCTGGGACGGAACCTGCCATGCCTGCGTGTGCGCGAGTGCGTGAGTCGAAACCCCAAACCAGCCACACAAATCCAGCCGCCCCCCCCATCTCCAGCCAGCCCCAGCCCCAGCCCCAATCCAGCCAGCCCCCCCAACCCAGCACAACCCCTTCATCCACCCAGCCAGCCCAAACCCCAATCCAGCCAGCCCACCCCACAGCCCCAGAAGCCCAATTATACTGAATTATACTATTCCTCTCGTACTTTCCAAGTCTTACTCTTATTTATGACTATGACTACGACTATGACTATTACTATTACTATTACTCATAGTCTATGACTATTGCTATTGCTATCACTAGTACTATTAGTATTACTATTACTATTACTATTACTATTACTATTACTATTACTATTACTATTACTATTACTAGTACTAGTACTATTACTATTATTGCTTATTATTACCGATATTCATATGAATATACTTAGTATTAATTTTTTATTGCTGATATTTTTATTAATTTGTATTCTTATTTTTTTACTATTGTCCCCTTTTACAATTACTGTTGCTATTACTATTATTTAATGGCTGCCGCCAGTGCCCTGATTTTGAAAAAGTTTTGCGTTTGAGGTGCGTTTCTTAGGTCTAGGGGCATGGTTGCGTTCAGGGCATGGGCCGTCATGGGCGAGTCGCCTCTAGCAGGTCCGTGGGTCTGGAACCCCGCTGCTAGGGGTGGCTCGCCCATAACGGCCCATGCCCTGAACGCAACCATGCCCCTAGACCTAAG
>CAJNJA010007400.1:0-15340 GCA_905231915.1 Symbiodinium necroappetens
GGTGGGTGGTGGCGGTGGTGGTGGTGGTGGTCGTGGTGGTGGTGGTGGTGGTGGTGGCGCCGTTGGCGGTGGCGTTGGCGGTGGCGGTTGCGGTGGCGGTGGCGGTTTCGGCGCGGCGGCGGCGGTGGTGGTGTAGTGGTGGTGGTGCTGCTGGTTTTTTGTTGTGGGGGTCGTCGTCGCCGTCTCATCGTTGGGGTATTCGGATGCGTGTGAACACTATCGTCAGAGCAATGATTGCAATCACGGGAAAACCCAGTCAAACACCGCTGCTCGTGTAGAAACGTTTGAATGACAGATCGGTTCACCGAACTCTCAGGCTTTGTTCTTCTCAGGAATTAAATGTCGATTCATGAGTGTGTGTTTTCGTCGCACACGTGCGCGGGATTTGGGTCCATGGACTAGCTTTCCTGCGAAGTTTCCAGCCCAGATTGGTCCCGCACATTTCGCTCAGCTCGGCGGGCGTTCATGCAACGTTCGGCGCGTTAGTTCTCACCGGTCGCGTGCTTGTCTTGCCTGACAGTTTGATGCAATCCTGGCCTGCAGGGCTGCGCGTACGAGCACGATGCTTCCAGCGGCACAGACTTCCGCGAGGTGTCTCTCGTGTTCTCTGCCCGCCTCATGACAGCATTTCTGTCGAGGACTTGACCGTTAAAAGCTAACCCTGGCCCACACTTTGGGGTCCGACATGCTCCGAGGAAGCGGCCTCAAGCCCTCCACATCCTACCAACTGGTTCTCGACCTCGTCGCCTTCACAGCAAGTTCGGCCTCTGCAGCGAAGCCTCCGGAGGGACTCCTGCAGCTGTGACTTCGCCGTGCATATTCTTCTGAAAGATCGTATTTTAGGGATGACCGGGACAAATGGTATGAGCAACAGTAGGGAAAATATAGGTAAGAGCGCTGGTGCGTTCGTCTACTTCTGCCAGTAGTTCTGTGGCAGTAGTCAGGAGAGACAAGGAGCAGGAGCAGCAACAATCGGAGCAATGCAGAGGGCAAAGGTTCTACTAATGGTCACAGGAACGGTCAGCGCCTGTATGATAAGCAGCATCGATGTTTGGGCTCATAGTTCACAGCAGTGCATGCAGCTATTTTTCGTTTTGTTTTTTGGTTCATTGCTCTCATCCTGTCTCTGTCTCTCTCTCTCTCTATAAACATATATATATATATATAAGTATAAGTATAAGTACAAATCTCGCCCAGTTTTGCGAAGACATCCTTTCGGCCAATGCAGCACGCATGAATATTCATCCCTTTCCTATTTCCACCAGCATCACGGGATCCAGAACAAAGCCATGAGTTGCATGGAAAGGAAGACTGATGTTGTGTTGTATGTCTGTCTCGTACAAAAGAACATACCGCGAAGTTGTGCTTGCCATGGTGAGCCTTCGTGCCGTTGACGGTCACACTGTTTCACCAAATCCCCGACATGTATCCCACTCTATTGTAACTGTAGTCGACCAGGCTGCGGCGACGAGTCCGGCAAGAGTGCAGGGAATTTTTGCACTGCATCACCTGAAATCCAGAAACGGAGATTCGCAATTGTGGTTGCTGTTCCTGTGTCGGTGTCATGCATCGTACCAGATGCCGGCAACATCCGCACTCATGCTTACTCGTAGAAAAGCGATTGATCTCAGATGCTTCCTCAGCTGTCAGTCGTTAGGTGGGCCATGGATGACCTCACTGCGAAGCCGTTTGGTTGCTTGGCATGACATGAACTCAATCCAATCCGTGAGCACAAATAAAGTCGGTACAAGGTCGGTGGGTCACAGTGGCGGAACACATCAACAAAGTTTCCAGTCGTGCCACGATGACCTGAACTGGCGAGCGCAGGTACCTACAAGAGTTTGCAGCCACACCAAATCCAGATAATCACCATCCACAACATGGCGCAAAACCGACGTAGTTTCCTATCTCTGCCCGTTCCCACTCATTTGTTTCCTGTGCGCTCGGAGGAGTCATCGAGTACGCGCCCGCTTGGCTCGAGGAGGACATTCTCACAGGCGGAGCCCTGAAATATCGGTTGTTAGCGTTCGTCGACGCAGTTTGTGGTGGGTGACAGTTCATCTTCCTGCAGATTTCAAGAAGCAAGAAGAGGCTCCTAAGTTCCATTAGCTCTCGGTTCCTTCGCCTTCAGGTGCCACTGGCTCGGCACCCCGCTTCCACGTGGCAGGGGGTGCTGAAATCCTTGAGGAGAGTGGCAGCGATGTGCTCCCCAGCTGTGACACTTTCGATTTGCTCAGGCAAGATGTTTTGTCGCGAAGCACCCAAGGATTGACCTCGCTGCGCAAGGTAACACTGCCAGCATCGGTTTGAGGCGCGCGATGAAGTGAAGCCGAATTCTAACCAGGAGCCGAACCTCAGCGTGTGCCCGAGGCTTCGTGCAGAAGCCGGTGCGAACATCGTGACTGGCGGACGACTGCACATTTTTTTCTGGCCTCTGCACCTTGGTCTGATGTGGAAGTCAGGGGCACCCTCGGGCTTCGGCGACCAGCAGGATCCGTGGCCCTACTGCTTTTCTCAGATGTTCCCCTGTTCCACCGGGTCTGATCTCAATCAATGTCCGAATGGCTAGGGTGTAGTGGTTTGCACTGCCATCATCTCCCGACGTTGTCGTCGGCGTCGTCTTCGTCGTTGTCGATAGTAGGCTGATGCCGAGTAGTCATCATGTCACACTATCACCCTCATCGTCATGCACATCATGCTCCTGTTCACCATGAACCGGCGTAATCACTACCGGATTCTATCGGCACCACCGCCATGATCAGTATCTTCACCTTGTCTTCCGCGTCATGACCAAAAGCATCAGCTTCATCATCCTCGCCATCATCATCGTCATCGCCATCGCAGCATCACAATAAACATCATAGCCGTCATCACCATCATCATCATCATTACCACCATCATCATGTCATCCTCCTGCTCATCATCATCATCTTCACCACCATAATCAACACAATCATCGCTCACAATCATCATCCCCATCATCATCAACATCACCTTCACCACCCTCCTCATCACAGTCATCGTTCACAGTCATCATCATCATCATCATCACCATCATCATCACCATCATCATTACCATCATCGTCACCAGCATCATCATCACCATCATCATCACCATCGTCATCATCATCATCATCACCATCATCGCCATCATCATCGTCATCATCATCAGCATCATCATCGCCACCACCATCATCATCATCATCACCATCACCAACACCAACACCAACACCAACACCATCATCAACAACAGCAAAAACACCATCATCATTGTCGTCATCATCGTCATCATCGCATCGCGCCCATCCCACGACGATGATGCTGCTGTTGCCGCTGCTGCTGCTGCTGCTGATGGTGATGCTGGTGTTGGTGATGTGGCTGCCGCCGTTGCTGCCGGTGCCGTCCAACCACTGCAGGCACCAACCGCCATGATTGCCACCTCCATCTTCCAAATGCTGTGCACGTAGCCATTTGCAGTCTCGTGGGACTGCAGCTAAGGACACAGTGGCACCTGAACGAAGCCTGCGCTGCCGAGCGCCGGGACTGACAACGTGAGACAGATATGTCAGACCGAAATCTCACGCAAACTGAACAACTGGGTCGACACATGTAGCCGAGCCATGTACCACAACCATAAAACGCGACACGACGATGCAGCTCGTTTGCTTACGGGGCTGCAGGGCAGTCGAGGCTACGAGATGCCGTTGTAACAGAGTGTGCACGCACGTTGTGATAAATTGCCGAAGGCACCTTCCTCACGTTCACATTCAGGTGCCTGCCATTCCTCGGGACGGCATGTGCTGCCCCGGCTTGTGCAACACAGGCTGTGGCATGCAGCGGGGGAGGGGGGTGGGTGGGGTTGAGGGGTTCTAGGGTTGAGTGTTAGAAGCGGGCTTGTAAAGTGGTTTCACGGAAATTGAGTCACTCAACATGATACTTGTGCTTGTTTTTGAAAGGCTGACGAATCCACTGGCAAGCTTTGAGTGTTCACCTTGGTTGAGGGAGAACCTGCTGCACCGCAGTTTCCGGTACTGTCCACGCTTCCCGTCCACGGGGGCTTTCCGCGGAGTGCTTGTGGTTTTGCCGTCCGTTCCAGGTCTTGGCCATGCGGCGTTGCTCCCTGAGACTGGCCACCCGGTCGCACCGCTTCGATTGCTTCTCTAGGCCTTCTTCCGAAGCTTGCCCGAACTTTGAATTTTTCCGTATGGACAGAGTGAGGTGTTTGGAGACATGGAGCCCATCACCGAGACGGTCCAGCACACGGTTCGGCTGCTCCTTGGTGAGCATGTCTGTAGTTGCATCTATCTTCGTGCGAGACAGATGGAGAAGGAGAGAGAGAGAGAGAGAGGCAACAAAAAGCAAGAAGCAGGCGGACGGACAGACAGGGCATCGGATCGATATGGGGGACCGAGAAAGCCAGGCAGAACGGCAGCAAGGGATGCAGGGAGGAACTTCAAGGGCAGGTGGACAAGGAGAGAGAGAGCATTCTGATAGCGCCACCGTAGTGCGAGACAGCCATGATCATGCAACAGTGCTTTGCAACTTCGCATATGCAGCATATGCATTCAGGGTGTCCTTGGTGCCGCCCCCCGGTGGCTTCTTTGCGGCGGCCGCGGGAGCTGAGCTCCGTTCCATCGGTGGTGTGGAGCCGAGCTACCGCACCACCACAGGCGGGGCAGAGCGGAAGCTGCCCCTAACCCAAGAATAATCAGAGTCACTTTTAACAGTTCCTCCGTAGCCCTTGAAGTGCTGAGACGCGCGGAAGGTGCACTGCTCTTCGCACCACCTTCGGCTGCCGGCTCGGTGGCTCTCTTGCCAATAGACTTGGGAGCATGGGAGCACCGGCCAGGGCTTCATTCAAGGTTTCACCGACGTCAGTGTCTAAACCCCATAAGAGACACTTCCTTCAAGGTCATGGCCGGCCTCGGCGAGGACCACCCCTTCCGCGGGGATCGCCAGAACAGCATCTTCCTGAGGCCTTCCGGTTTAGGGATCTTCGGGTTGATTACTGTTTGGGGCTTTGGGCCGTTTATAGGGCTCCTATTCCCGTGACTGAAGTCAGGCAGCCGCAAATGCTAGCCAGAACAAGGCATGACCCCAAACCACGGACCGGAGGAACAGTACCACAAGAAGTGGCTAGCCACGACTAGTTGCAATGAGCAGGCTCGTCTTCGGCGCCTCAGTCTTCGGCGGCGTCTCTGCTGCGTCCCCAGGTGGGGCCGGTGCTGCTGCGGCCTCCCCGGGCTTCGAGGTGCGAAGACGGGATCCTATGAATTTGCAGACCTGTTACTTTCATGGATGGTTTTGGCACCGCTTCTACGGTCGATCTCTCCCGATCCAGTGTGGCTTTGAGCGCTCATGGTGTCGTGCCAGGTGCAGCTGCCTCCAGGCTATGCTTGCACCAAGGCTGCAAGGTCCTGGAATGACTAGCAATTGTCTTTGAATCGCCGGAGGGCAGGTCCGCGGAGAGGTCAGTCGGCTGAGCTTCCCGCCACCCTCAGAAGCCGGCGGTGAAGTTCCTTTGTTCTCATCACGGTCCGCACGGAGCGGCTCGGCAGCCAATCCCAGTCCACGCCTCCGGACAGTCGCCATTCGGCTCATAGCTTTCAAGTAGCACTCCATAGATCTCTGTAGGAAAACCGTAGGACCATACCGTAGGACACCCCAGGAAGCGGATGTTGCGCGTCTATTGGGCTTCGGGCAAACTCGCCCTGGCTCTCGAGCCCGAGGAGTTTGCGCGCGTCGCAGCAGGGCCTTCCCCAGTTCGGGGCCTCAAAGAGCATCTGCAAAGTCAGTGCAAGAGGCCGAGCCGAGGGCTTCCCAAAATGGGATCCTAGACAAACCTCTCAGAAGATGACACCTGGTGTGACGCATAATGACATACAGTTAGTCATCAAGTTATATTGCTGGACATAATTCTTTCTGGTCCTCAAGCCCCAGGTCTAGATTCAGGCAGCGCCTGCTTCGTGATGGTGCTCTCTTGGGCGAGGACGCCACCCTCGAATTGCCACTAGAGCGACTCCTCTGCGAAATGATAGTGCTCAGCTTGTGCTTGTTCCACGCATCTGCCAATCCCAGCCGAGGCTCCAGCTTGTGATTCTCCCGTTTAGCCATGCCACGGACCTGCAGATCACTGAGCGACTCGACCTTCTGATTCATTGCAGCACAATCTGCTGCAAACAGCAGCCGTAGTGATGTTGGTAAGGATCAATCACAGTCGTCCTTCTTCGTTGTGTGCATCCAAGTTCTGGCCTGAATTTGGGAACGGGACGAAGCATTCCCAATCATTCCCACGATGCCTGCAGAAAAAGGTCAATCAGGCACGTGGACCCGAACTGCCAGAGGGCCTCATGGAGATGATATCTCACTCCTTTCACTGAAAATGCCTCCACCAACAACTATAATATCACACGAGGGAAGACACTTGCAAACTACAAGCCGAAGGATTGACAATCCAACCCTGATCCTTCAAGCTTGGATCCCTTACGCCTCACACAGAGGTTGTTCCAAACGAAGGTTCCACGAAGATACTTATTCCAGCAGCATCTCAGTATAACAGCGCCCGCTCAACTTTCTTTCCGTCTTCTGGAGCATGTCAAAGCTTCGCTGACTATGTGCCGCACGGATGGTGCACAAAACAGCTTCAATACCCGAAAAGAAGTAGCAGCTTTTCTAGATGTTCATGGCCCATGGCCCCGCTCAACTCAAAAGCTCCTAGGCTACGACGCGCTGTCGAACGCGATCAACTTCCGGAGGCAGAGGGTGCCCTAGGCCCTAAACTTACTGTCAGTTCCGTTGCAAACCGTTATCCTTAGCCTCTGATCCGCATAACCCAACTTGACACACCAAAGTTCCGAAACCCTAGACCATCAAAGGCTCCAAACTAAAAAGTTGTGAACTCCCAACCCCAGGTGGAGGCCATCCTGCAGCGGCCACAGGACCGAGAGTGCAACAGATGGCCGCGATGGTTTCACCGCGGTGTCATCTGATTTTCGGGTTTTCATGGTGAGAATTCTGCCAGGCAGGGTCCATATCAGGGTTTCATGTGTCGTGAGCCTCCAGAGCAGGATGCAGATCTCTCTGTTGCCCGCGACTGGACGACAGCACTGCACGTGGCAGCAGAGCATGGCTTTGTGGCAGCCGCGAGGCTGTTGCAAGAGGCCCCTCAGCCGGCATTAACTGTAAGTTGTTTCTCATGACGCGCAACTTACTTCGGGTGTCGTCGTGTGGGAATTAAGGCCTGCGCAGACGTCGACAGGCCGGACATCGTGGGGTCCACGCCCTTGCTCGTGGCCGCAAAAAACGGACACCTGAGCATGGCACGCTGGCTGCTGGAAGCACGGGCGGACCTGAATCTTGGCCAGTGCTTGGACCTTCTATATAGGCATGTTCCCGTCTTCCGTGTCCGATAACGTATAGCACATGTAGAATGCATGGACACTGTCAACGGTTCTCAGGAATGCCAAGTGCTTTCCTGGCGGCCGCTCGTTTGGGCCCACGCCGCTCTTTATGGCGGCCTTGACTGGGCGCCTTGAGGTCGCTCGCCTCCTCTTGGATGCCCGGGCGGACAAAGAGAAGTCCGAGGCCCATTCCACCCCGCTCTTCGTGGCATCACAGCAGGGGCACCTCGAGCTCGTACAGCTTTTGTTGGAAGCCAATGCCAACAAAGACAGCACCAACGAGGAAGGGGCGACCCCTCTGCTGAAGGCTGCGGAGCGTGGGCATGCGGACGTGGCCAGGCTCCTTCTCGAGGCTGGTGCGAGCAAGGACGACAAAAGTCCGGCAAAAAGGTAGTCGTGACGCTCGTAGTTGTACTGAGTCATGAGCCCTCTTCCCTAAGTGGCACTCCCTGCACTTGCGAAGGACAAGGCCGACTACTCCGGGTCCACTCCTTTGTTCGTGTCCTGCGTGGCCGACCGATTGGAGGTGGTGCGACTTCTTCTGGCATTCGGAGTTGACAAGGATGCTGAGAACAAGTACGGGGACACACCGTTTTCCATTGCATGCCGCTGTGGCCACATGAAAGTCGCAGACCTGTTGAGGGAGAGCGGAGCCCATCAAAGCAACCAAAGTGTCAGCAAATGACGGTTTTTCTCGGAATCCTAGGCCTAAGGCCTGGTTCCTGGTACTGAGAGCTTCGAAAGGAAGTCGGACAGAGCAGCCTTACTGCGACAAATCAGCAATAACTCGCAACGATGGCGTGAAAACCGAGACAAGTTCCACCTTCAGGCCTTGAGACAGTGCATGTGCGGCAGTGGGTACCCAGCTGTCCCAGGGCCAAGCACTGTAATGCACAGCTGCCTGCCCCTGGGTTCGGTCCCAGGTATCGATGCAGGTTCTGCGGCGCCCGAGGAGGGTTTTGAATGTTAATCGGAGCTTCAGAAAGCTAACCATGGCCATGTCAAGGGCAGGATCGCCAGATGTGCCAGAATAATCGAAGCAAGTAGTTGAAGTAGACGTACATGAATCCGCGCGAGTGCTAGAGATCACGGTAGCGATGATACTGCATGTATTGCGGTTGATAGCCATACTAACCATACTAACTACTCGTACCAAGATCAACAAGAAGGGTTCTGAGCGTACTCATAAATTGCAGGAGCTTGACTCTTACATGACGTCTCGGGCGATGCCACAAGCACCGCAGGTGCAGATGTTGTGGCGTGTGCATGTATACATGCATGCGCATAGTTTGTGTGTGCATATACATACATGCATGAATGTATATGTATGTAAAAATAAACAAATAAGTATATGTATGTATTTATGTATGTATTTATGTATGTATGTATGTATGTATGTATGTATGTATGTATGTATGTATGTATGTATGCAAGAGAGGCCGTTATGTGTTATGCGAACGCCTCCCTTTTGCTTTTCAAAGTGTCAAAACCATTGTATAAAGAGAAACGATCACAGAAGAGCAAGTGACAAACGAAGAGGTAAGGAGAGGCTCTGGAAGTCTTACTTTGTGGCTGGCTCGCCTGCCAGCGAAAAGGAGCTTCGGAGGCTTCGCCACGAGGGGGATGCGCAGGTGCACAAACTCGGGAAAGACTCTGCATCCTTTCAACGGGAGCTCGGCGGCGTTCTACTGCCGGGCAGCGTGCGTCTCTCTGCCTGTTCTTCGTCTCTTTTTCTTCGTTGTGCAATAGTTCCCAGGAGAAAGGGTACAATTGAGTCACGCCCATGGCAAAGGTTGAAGGCAGGAGGGAGAGTGGAGTCGAAGGCAAACTGAGTTTATCCTTTCCACACCTTCGCTCACGCTCTTGTCGCTTCCTCGTCATTAGTTCTTCGGGTCTCTGTCTCGAACTGGCTCTCTGTTTCGTCTCAATCAGTAGTGACAAGGGAAAGGAGATCGAAAGGCAAAGGAGAGGGGAAGAGGAAAACGGAATGGGTTCCTCTGCTCCCTGTCTCTTGACTCACATCAAGCCTTACGTGGGAGGATAACATAAGAACATAAGAACACAAGTGACGAACGCAGAGGAAGTAGGAGCTCTCTTCTCCCCTCTGTGCCTCCCTGTTCCCTCTACGCTCTTCCTACTTGTTTGTTTTGTCTGGTTCAGTCCCCGGAAAAGTGTGGCGAGGAGAGAACACATACTTACTTTACTTCGCATCCCGTCCTGATGAGACGAAGGAAAACAAAAAAGACTATTTTCTCCTGTGGGAAGCGTGGTAGTACTGGGAACCGAAAACGACAACTCTACTTCCACTGCCTTGCAAACCCCATATACATGATACCGTTATACGCATGGTAGCAGGTGCCACTGTGAGGGTAGTATGTCAATGGATTCAGCACCTTTACAACAGGGACGGAAAATCAAGTTGCTCTATGACATCAACAATAAGTTCATAAACCCAAGAAGATGTGCGCATGATACGTAGAGGGTCCCTGCCTCATATAAACATACATACATGCATGCATGCATGCATGCATGCATGCATACATATATATATATATATATGTCATCTATATATATATATATCTCTCTCTCTCTCTCTCTCTGTGTCTGTGCGTGTGTATAGCTGCAATCGGGCCGTAACAATTATGATAATTAGTCATGGCGGCGCAGATAGTCGATACTGACGGCATAAGGTTGCTCGCTTTTCCTTTAACAAGCTTGGCTCTGAAAGATGGGAGGTGTGGGCAAGGACAACATCTGGCTAGTTTGCAAGTGCAACAAGAAGCGGCTTCCTGGACAGAAGAGTTGTTCAGCACCTATATACTCGTAGCATCCAGTTTCGGACAGCTCATCTATGCAAACACATTCGTGGAGAAAGACACAGATAATAACTGTGAGCACACTCACATATCGGCCGCAGGCAAGCAAGGCAAATAACAAAGCCCGCCCATAGATGTAGACTACCTGGGGAGATATGCACATGGAGCATAACATATGTGCGTAACTAGGAGTAGAGAAGTCGCATAGTACAAGAAGTGCAAGTGTACAGAAAGCGGGTCTCTCTCTCTCCCCCTCATTTGTGTAAGCATGTATACACACACACATGTGTGTGTGTGTGTGCGTGTGTGTGTGTGTGTGTCTGTGGATACGTAGGTGTATTTATATAAATAAATAAACAGTAAAAATAAATATACATATATATATATGTATAAATGTACGTATGTATGTATGTATGTATGTATGTATGTATGTACGCACGTACGTACGTATGTATGTACGTGTGTATGTATGTAAATACTCGTGCCACTCCCGCTCTCGCCACTCGTGTTGTAGACGAAAGGAATGAGTGGAGCAGGTAAACTACGGGGCGAGAGGAGCGAAAGGAACGAGTGGAACGACTGGAACAGTGGAACGAGCACAACGAATCGCAACGGTCGGAGCGAGTGAAACGAGTGGGACGGTCGGAGCGAGTGGGATGAGTGGAACAGACGGATTAGCCCCCCCCCCCCCACACTGACACTCTCTGTGAATAAATCAATCAGTATGTATATATATATATATGTATATACATACGCACGCATGCATGTACGTATGCATAGAGGTATCGACACACGCCCACACCACACAGTGTATTTACGTGTGTGTGTGTTGGTGTGTACGCACAGATGAACTGAGTATGCATGTATGTATGTATGCATATTGGGAGCATGCCTGCATTCAACCGAATGGATTTTTAATTTATTGGTTCGCGAACGAAAGCGAAAATTAAAAAATAATGACAGATAGACAGCAGGAGGGAGAGAGAGCGAGAGAGAGAGAGAGAGAGACCACCAATAATAACAATTGGGGGGCCAACTGGCCGGGGGGTTTAACAGACCCCTCATGCCCTGGGGAAGAAGACCCGAAGTCCGTACAAGAGGACACAAGTCGAGCAGTGCAATGAATGAAACAGAGAGAATCCCTGCCTGTTGGGTCGTCGGGGGCTTTGTGACAGCGTCTTGATTTCCTTCAAAAGTGCAACAGAGTGTGGTTTAGGGTCCATCTCCTACAGGGACGCGGTTTTTTGCATCGTGCAGTGGGAAGGGCAGAGCAGCCGGATGCTCCCCGGCATGTGGCCGCGTGTGTAACCACCTCTAACAAAGAGGTGGGCATTTGCACGGGAGGAAGCTCCTTCTTAGCATAGAGGAAGAGAGGGGGAGGAATAGACAGAGAGAGACAGACAGAAGGAGAGAGCAGTAAGAATCAAAAAACTAAGACTGGATCCTGCTGCCCCCTCGCAGGGTCGGGGCGACATCGGCCTTGATCCGCAGATCGATGGCGACTGGGCAACTTTCAAGCGTGGGTCGGTCAAACGTGCGTGACAAGTCTGCAGGTGCAGGACGAGGACTTTGGATTTGTTTTGGCATCGCTCTCTAACTCCTTGGTCCTTGCTATTGCCCTTCCTCTGGTTCTTGTTGTGGTGTTTGTTGCTCTGTTTTTTGTCATACCGCGATGCAAAGAAAAAGGACCTTCTAGCCGTCGAGGTCCCAAAACGGATCAGGCCAGCAAAACCTGCAATGTTGAGGTGAAGAAGGCACCAGACCCGAAACCCTTTGTTTCCTCAGAAGCGATCACGGTTCCGAGGCTATTGGCTTTACAGTGGACGGTTCTGCATGTACGTGCTTCGCTCGTACGGTGTGGTGTACGCCGGCAGTGCCATTGTCCTGCCATTTTGCGGCAAGCCGAACTTATTCACTGTAGTTGCTTTGAGCTCGGTTCTCTCTAAGAGGGATCAAGAGGGAATTGCCGTTTGGACATTGATCCAATGTAGGAAGCTGCAATTCCTTCGTAGAGTGAGCAACATGCGCGACAAGATTTATCCACATGCAGTCCATTTGGAAGTGAGTTCTCCTTAGGAAAAGGTTGGGAAGCGTACGGGAGAAGCGACGCAACTGCAGGAAGGTGGTGGTCAACAATCCAATCTTCGCGCTTCCCCGACGTGACTCGCAGAACGTTTGGACCCTAAGGCGCGTGCGAAGCTGCGATCATCCTTTTTGAGATCCGGAGACTTTCAAGCCAAGACTTCGTTCTTTGCTCGACCCGATGCCTTTGGCTAGTCCAGTCGCATTGTTGCGACTACAGTTCCTCATGTCTCAACTCTATCTTTTGGGCCAAAGTGCTTCCGCAGGCTGCGGGGCACCACAGCTCCTCTGGCTGCAGCTACGACCGCCCCTCGCTCGCTTGGCAGTTCTATTCGGATCACAGATCTCAATTTCCGGCTTCCGAGTTTAACTGGGGGTTGGGAGTAGCTGTACGCTCCTTCGTTGAAACGCGATATCAGGGTTAGTGTTATTCTCGAGCAACCCTGGAGCGTCCAAGGGACAAGAGGAAGTTGAGTGAATCTTGTGGGGTGGGGCTTCAGGACCAATGTCGTAGCTGGGTACCGGAGGGTTGCTGTTGCGGAGTACAAGTGGCGCTCGAAGCCCAAAGCTTTAACCTCTGCCCTAAACCCGAAATGGCAAACTGGGTAGGATAGCTTGGGCAGTCCACATCCCGGCTCACCCAACTGCCATTAGTTAGAAATTAGCATAGTGGAGTAAGGGAGGACAGGAAATTCGAGAGGAATTGCGGAATAGCGGTTCTTGCATCAGTTGTCATCACAGTAGCAAGAAGCGTTATGGTGGATTTGCAGTGCTCCCCTGCACTGCGTGAGCTCTGGTTGCAGAGAGCACCCTTGACCCTGTGCTCGATCGTCGAAAACTGGAGCCTGCAATCAAGCCCCGTAAACCATCAACATCTAAGCGTAAGCAGCGGAATGATTCTGTTCAATACTGGCACTGCCTGCCGAAAGTCAGCAGGCTCTGCCTCGAACTGGAGCACTTGCCGCTCTGGCGGATGTCTCCGAAAGGCGTGGATGGGGAATTTGGTATCTGTCGCGAGTCGGCTTAAGCCTTGCAGATTATTCTGTAGAAGCCGGTGTGATTTCGGGTCTGAGGCTTTTGAGTTGGGTCGAATGCTCAGAGCGTGCCCTTCTTGCAAATCGTACACTGTTCCCGACATATTCGAGACTAGGGGATGTCATTGCCCGAGCAGCTTCCTCAGCCACAGCGGTGAATTGGTGGTAGTGGCAGCACTGCAACTGGTGCAAGAGGTACGAACAGCACTTCTTGGGGCGGAACCGCCGAAGCAGAGCAGAGATGAGCAGAGCTGAAATCGCTCCGAAAGCCGAAGTCATCCTGAGTACGAAACTGCGAACCTCCGAACCCCGAAAGCTTCAAGCCTCCTGCAGCAACTTCCACGGAATTATATTTCCCAAACGGCTCCCGAATCCTCAACGCCAACCTTCTTTGAGCCATCGCCAGGCTCAGGAAGAATGCCCCGGTCCTCGGAGTGCTCAGAGGTCGGAGCACAAAACCTCGTGGACATAGAGCTCTGAACATCTGGCTTCTGTGTCCTACGAGAATGGCAGCATATGTTTGAATACATAGAAAGCGCCGTACTGCAGGCCCTATTCTTACAGTACAACGTTGTTGTGCTTGAAAAACACGGGGCCTGTATTCCGACGCAATACATAATTACACAATAATAAATGAATAAACGGATACATAAATAAACAAAGACATATTTGTATGCATGTGCGTATGTATGCATGTTTGCATGTGGGCAGGCATGCAGGTCTGGCTGCGTTTCTGTCCGTATGTCCGTTTGTCTGTCCGTCCGTCCGTCTCTCTGTCTGTCCCTTTGTCCGTCTGTGTATCCGGCCGTCCGTCTGTCTGTCTGTCTGTCTGTGCGTCTGTTGCCTCTCTCTCACTCTCTCTCTGTATGTTTTTGTGTTTGTGTGTCTTTGTGTGTCTCTGCCTGCCTGCCTCTCTGCCTGGCTGGCTCGCTGGCTGGCGGGCTATTGGTCTGCCTGCTTGCCTGCCTGTATATATGATTGCATGTAACAATATTGCACACAAGCAGATAGATAGATAGGTAGATACATACATAGCAGATTAGGGGTAGCTGACTAGACACACAGACCGATAGATTGTTCGATAGATAGACCGATAGACCGATAGCTAAATCGATAGATCGAGAAATGGTTACATAGATGGCTGCATAGAGACATACATAGATAGATAGACAGACAGATAGATAGATTAGGGTAGCTAAATAGACGACACACAGACCGATAGATTGTTCGATAGATAGATCGATAGACCGACAGCTAAATTGATAGATAGGTAGATAAACACATAGATAGATAGATAGATAGATAGATAGATAAGCAGGTAGATAGCTAGGTAGGTAGATAGACCGGTAAGGTAGATGATACTTGGACAGATTTTGAGGGCCTGTATGATGAGTACCGCGATGAAGCACTAGTCAAAACGCATCGACAAAGAGTTGTCGGTGTCTCTCTCACTGTCCGTGCGTGCATATGTATATATATATATATGGATAGATATAGATATAGATATACATATATATATATATATGAATATATCTAAATACGTGTGTATTTATAGTTGTTCTTATTTTTTGATTCTTATTGTTACTAGTATTCCGATTTTTGTTGTTGTTAATGTACAATGTACATGCGATGATTGCTAATGTTATTGCTAGTATGATAGTTTTAGTTTTGGCAAATTATTGCTACCAGTAGTACTCTTAGGCTATATGTCATATCATGTTATAGTGATAGCCTATAAGATAGAACATATCACATAGTAGAGTTCTTATTGTGCAGATGTACACAACACTACAACTACACGTATATATATATATAGATATGTATGTACACATACATACATGCATGCATGCATACATATATACATACATACATACACACATACACAAACAAACAAGCAAACATACATACATACATACATACATACATGCATACATACAGACATACATACACACATACATAGACACATACACACATACATACAAACAGACAAACATACATACATGCATGC
>CAJNJA010007401.1:0-16163 GCA_905231915.1 Symbiodinium necroappetens
CTGGGGCTCTGAAGCATTTAGGGAGTTGTGGATGTCTTGGTAGCTGTTTTGGGGGCGTAGCGCCGGCAGGGCGCAGGGCTAAACGGTTTACCACGAGGAAACAGAGGGTTTTGCGGGGACCTATATAGGGTTGCTGTAGGGGTGTTGCGATTCAAGGGGGCGGGTTCCATAGTGCAGAAGAAAGCCCAAAGATATACTGCAAAAGGATAATTTCTACATACGAGGCTTCAGCCTCTGCTTTTCGCGAACTTGAAACGCGTGACATACTGTAAGGCCCATGCAGCTCTGGAGGAAGTCTGCGATTAGGCACAAGGAAATCGCATCAAGTCCGCTGGAGCCCCCCGAACTTGACTACGATGCAAAACAACAACAACAACAACTCGAAAAATGCCCAGACATCGCAATACACATGGGGCACACAATTCACAATACAACCAACCTAAGGGATTCCGGACGCACCAAGATCTTCTGCCAGTTCTCTGCAAGTCGATAACACTGATCGCAATCTATGAATGCCTGCATCGGCTCCTGACACAAAATCGAATCTCGAGCTTTCAACACTGCAAAAATCCCAAACCGAAGATACTAAACCGCAAATCCTAAATCACCTGATCAAGTCCGGGGTGCATTGAATCAGTGGCTCTCTCGGTGCCCTGCACGAGCTCCTCCTGAGCACAATGCTTCCAAGGAGGTGTCCAATGTAGGGCTCTAAAATATTGTAAAAACCCACCAACGCCAAACCAAGCGCAAGTTTCGGTTCTCGAATCGCCCACTTGCAAAGCAGGCAGGGATCCAGCCCCCAAATTTCGGTTTTATGGGGCGCCAGAAACCAATTCTGAAAAAAAAACTCCCTTGCAGGCTCTGCTTTGACCCTGATTGAGAAGCTCCGCGGGGTGGCGAGATCGTGGGTTCAGCTTCCCCTCACAGCGACACCAAAGGCTATCAGCGGCTCAGACCCCACAGCAAAGCCTTAAAGCAGCAGAAGCACAAGGAACCCTCCCAAAACACTAATCTTGCACTTTTTCAGGCCTCTGTAGCATCATGGCAAGGACCCCCAAACTTCGACCGGCCGGCCTTCATCCGGAAACGTCCTCTGACTTCCAAAATAACTGCCCCATAAAGCCTTTGCAAAACATCGTGCAACGCCCCATCCTAGCCAGGAATAAGATTGCCCCGTCTTCACCCATTAAGCCCTCATCCTAGGCCCTAAACCCTGAAAGCCCGAATCCTAAACCCTAAACACTGCCCGAACTTGTTCAGCGCCCGCTCCTCCGCGGCTTGGGACTGCTTGGTCACCATGTCCTCGGCCCCGCAGCGCTGTGAATACTAAGAGTCTCACGCTGTCTGTTTGTATGTCGTGCCTCTGTGGGACCGGGGATTGACACATTTGTCAGGCTCTTTCCTGCCTCTTCAGGGCTGGAGTTTGGTGCCACCTATATGTGCAGGCATGCCCGCTGCTGCAGTTACAGAACCTCAGAAGCTCAGGAAGAACTGTTCCCGTGCCGCAGGGAGAAACTTGCCGGTCGCGATACGACTGATAGGCCTGATAGGCAATGATGGAGTTAAGGCGCTGCTAAAATTTTGTAGATACTCGTGGTGAGCTGCAGCCACCGAAAACTGCCGCACAACATGTTCGGGCTCCATTGTTGTAGCTTCGACACACCCATTATTAAATGTCAACACGCCGCCACATATGCAACAGACAACAATGTGCGAGTGCCAAGTTGCAAACGGAAGACAGTGGTGAACTGGGCTAATGGATTTTCATGGGAAGTTTCATGGACACAATAGGCCTACAGTGCAAGTTGTGGCCGCTTTCGCCAGACGATGACCTATGCCTCCGTGAATGTGCTGAGGGCGGAGGCTGTAACGGCTTCGGGTCTAGCAGCACCCGGACTAGCCAACCTCGGGCGGACGAAAGGAAAAGAGCCAACATTCACCCAGGCGTCGTGGATTTCCTGCATGTAGGCGGTGTTGATGATGTGCATGTAGTCCAGCTTCTCGCCAATCCACCCGATGTCCGTGTGAGACGCATCGACTGACCACTTGACCAGAGCCTGGCAGGGCAGAACCTAAACCCCAGGACAGGGAACCTTAATGGAAGGAGCCTACACTCCCTAAAGCCGAGGAAAAGACCTTGAGTCCGAATACAAGGACCGAACAAGGAGCCCAAATCTCTAACCCCTCGGCTCAAACCTTCGCGCACGCCTGAAGATTTCGACACATCCGGCGACCCTCATTCTTACAGAAACACAGAAAGAACTTCGTCACCGCAATAAAGAAAGACACCGCGAGCAACCCCCACTGCCACCAGCCAACAAAATACCTGCCCCAAGGACACCCTGAGCCTTCAAGTTGTTGTTGGTCTTCTTCGTTGCCATCTCGAGGTTCCCTCGGGAAGCCACGAGCTTT
Source organism: Symbiodinium necroappetens (assembly GCA_905231915.1). Classification (NCBI taxonomy): domain Eukaryota; class Dinophyceae; order Suessiales; family Symbiodiniaceae; genus Symbiodinium; species Symbiodinium necroappetens. The sequence continues at coordinate 2,413 of CAJNJA010007401.1, forward strand.
GCTTTTTTTTGGGCGGAACCCTCCCAGAGAGAGAGGTGTGGGTTAAGTCTGGGGGGGATTTTTCCACCCCTGAAGCCTGGCCTCCAAAGGCACCGCTCTTGTTTTGATCAGAAATTTTATAACGGGGGGTTTCGGATTTGTAATGGTGAGCCCGGGTTTTTTTCAGACAAAACCCGGGCTCAGGTGTTCAGGATTGAGGAGAAGTTTATAAAAAGTGTCGGTTTGTCAGGTCAGGGTCACGGAACATTGTGGCAGTGAGCATATCTTCCACCGGAAGCATATGGGGGATCCTTATTATAAGGACCCCAGAATAGGGTACCCTAATTTCCGGAAGTCCCATATCTTCATGCAAGGGCCACCGTTACACAGGCATGTCTTCGACCAGTGATTGTGTGCGCTAAACCACATCTGACTCAAACTCCGGCGAGATACGGTCTACAACGCTGTATATCCAAGGCAAGCGAACAAAGCACTCAAGTAGCTGCTATATTGCGCTACTTTTCAAGAGGCAAACCCGACACCACTACAAGGAAGCAAGCTATCGTGCGAGGATGCAAGGAGCCTGTGAATACCCTGCACACGGATACTTGCAGGTTCATGGGTTATTATTAGTATAAATGGGGTTACAAGCCCCCTAATATGGCTTATCAGTATAGTTACCCTACTTATAACCCCCTGTATAACTACCCATGAACCTCAAAGTAGACCGTCTCCTCGCCTAAGTCCCGCAATGTTGGAACCTCAGGATGCTTTATGATGGGGCTCATGTACCAACTGGGAAAAAAGGGAGGCCGTAGTTTCGACGGCTATATGCACAACACAGAATCGGTAGTTCAGACATGAAAAGCCCAACCCCAGACGTTCAGCATTAATTTTACATGATCTTCGAACTCCCAAAATTCCTCTACGCATTGCCGACAGCTTCGATAGCCCTCAGCGGCCTAATCAGACACCTGCAAGGCAAACAGAATCTCAAACCTTAAAGTCTTCAAACCCCCAAAAACCCTCAACTCACACTCCCGTCAGCCAAGTGTCGGATGATGGACCGATCGCCACGGATCACGGCATCCCGCACACAGTGGATGTCGCAGAAGGCGCGCGCAAATCCGACTTGCATGGGATTGCACGCTGCGTAGCCTTCCTCCACAAGGATGCCCCCACTACTTGGAGGTTTATTGGGTAGTTATAAGTGGGGTTCGAAGTCCCTTAATATGGCTTATAAGTGTAGTTACTCTACTTGTAACCCCATTTAGAACTACCCATGAACCTCCAAGTAGTTTAGTTTTGTCTCAGGCTGAACTGGAACTGTTGGAGTCGAAGCTCGTGCCTGCACGATTGAAACTCAACATAGAGGTGTTGACCAAAACCATCAAAGCCCTGTTGGTTCGCTGATGTAAGTTACCATAACAATCATACTTGCAACTACTGGCTTCCAGGTTATTCTCACGGAGCTCATTCAAGTTGTCCAGTATCCTAGGCGAATTAACGGATAACAGGATAACCTGAATTTGGGAATATATTATGGTTATGGGGATTCTAGAGTACCCCAAAAGGTGAAAGGTTACCTGCGCTGCCACTAAGTACCCCCCCCCGGAAGGTTCCAAAGTCCGTGGCTCTCCCCGGGCTTTCGCAGAGTGTTACGTAGATACAACGGTATTGGGCGTTTAGAGTTTCGGGTGTAGCTCCAGCAGAGACCGTTTCGGGTTTAGGGGTTTCAGTGCTGGTAAGAACCCCCAACAAAAATATTAGAATCACAGAATTTTGGTATTCAAGTATTGAGCTTCAGCTGGTACTGATGGGGATGATGATGACTATGGTGATGGAGAAAAATCACGGTGGTGATGTTGATTGGCGCCGATGGTGGTATGGGGTGAGAAAATTCGTGGTCGTGATGCGCACTGATGGCTGCTTTGAGCAGTTGACGGCCGCCTGTGCACAAGCGGGCACTGGAAAGAATACATCGCCAGATTGTGTCGGTGATGGTAGACCTCAACCTAACATCTGCAAGCCGGACCATCGGCACCAACTGTCTAGTGGATTGGATCTGTGAGTCAGTACGAGTGCCTAAGCAGCAGGGTGCTTAGGTGGCTGTATGGGGAACTTCTCAACCGAAAGCCCTAAATCCAAAAGGCACTGGAGCCCTCCACCCCAAACCTGAAAAGCCGATAACTACTAGGTGCGGCATCCAAGTCCGAAAATCCAAAACCGTAAAACGACAGGGACTTCACCCTAAACTCCTTTTAGGCTTCTCTTCTGCTTGATCCCAGCTCGGGGATACTGCAGGCAAGGCTCTTGCTCAATGGACCAGCCCTGCCTCTTCGAAGGTCAAGCAGGGCTAGGGGAACAGGGTTGCATAGGCTTTGGGTTTTGAAAGGCTTTACGTTACACATTATCGGTTTTCATCCCAGGGAGCTGTAGTAAGCATAGACTAGGCCCAGCCCCAAGGGTCCAAGTGGTACTCAGTTATGGGCGGCTCCTGGTACACAAACCGGACGCAGCGTGCTAAAGCAAGGAGTGCTTGGACCCTTGAGAGCCCGAGTCGCAAAAGAAGGAAACTTGAACCGCCGCGGCAACTGACGCATTTCTATCCCGGATCACAGGGAAACGAACAGCACAAAGGTATCGAAGACAACGGTTGGGCTCTTGTGGGGGTTCTTCAGTATGTACAGTCTGGAACGATGTGACAACACTTTAAACCCAGAATCACGCTTCGTTGTACGGAGAGAGGGAGAGCGAGAGCGAGAGAGAGAGAGAGAAGCAAAGAGAGCGCGAGAGAGAGAGAGAGCGAGAGAGCCAGAGCGAGATCGACGCTTATTCTTTCGAAACGTCGGATCATAGGGGAAAAGCAATGCTTGAACACCCAGTTTCCTTTGGATAGCCCCTTTGCAAACTCGTAAAGCCTGCATGCAAGGCCAAAGCACAGCTGCTATAGACTAGACTGAAATCCTAAACCCCTGATACAATACCCATGCTTCTAACGACTCTACTTCTAAACTTCTCAACCCCTTTAACCCGAAGCTCCTCAACACCCAAACACCCCACACACCCTCTTGCAAATTTCTACATTACTACAGGATTACAAATGATCCTCTAATCGGAGCCCTACCAAACCCTCTTTCGATGTACAACATGACGCTGCCCTCAAGACCTCTAATCCCAACACGAGCCCCTCTCCTGTATCGTTAGACTACAACCCTCCCAAATCCTACATTCGCCTCGGCTCCAGCCAAGGCGGTCAGAGGTTCCCACAACAGGGAATCCCTGCTTCCCCCTTCTTCATATCCTCCCCAATGACCCAGCCCCTCCTTTCACGCACACACCCTCTTTTATTTTCTGGGGGCAGCACGCCAAAGTCAGACATCGAGAGCATAGTATCATCCACAGAGGTTTGTTTGTGAGATTCCGTTTACTTGTCGTGAGCTTCAATGCTGCTAGCGCGGGGCATACATATCTCTACCCCGGTCAATTAACAAAAGACCCCCCAGGACGGAACAGGAGTCAAGTGCGGCTTTGCATCACGGTGCAGGCAAATCAGCTTTTTTCTTCCAGCCCCCGCTTCTTTCTTTCTTTCCCCATCCCTTTCCTTGTCTTTTGCTTGCGGCCAGGCCAAGACGGGCTAGCTTACATCATTCGCGAATTCGATGCCAAAGCACGGCAACTCAAAGGTTGCGTCTTGTACTTTGTTGCAACGCTTGATTCTCCCGTACATCTCGCAATACTTTAATTAAAACCGGTCATAACGTCTATATTGCATGCAGGGAATGTGCCAACTTTCCCGCGGGATTTTTGCGCAGAGCATTAAAAGTCCCCCTTTAAACACATATTCTGATTCAAAGGCAGTCTTTCACTCACGACCTCGCCGGTGTGACCTACCTCTTGCTTTCCGAAGCAAGGGGCCGAGGCGGAGGATGCGAAGCGTCTGAATTAACTCCCTAATGTAGTACCCTAAATAGTAGGAACCTTGTTATAAAGGACCCCCAAAAGAACGTACCCCCTTCTTTTTCGAAAAGTCCCCTTTTAAGCTCCCGACGCCGCCTCGCGAAGCTGAACCCACTCACAGGGCCGGCAAAGTTTGAGATGGCCCCCACGAGCTCCGAAATGCCTGGACGGTTCCAGTGGTTTTCTGAGTATATTGATAAATCATAGTATACTATAACATACTATACTACAATATGATGTAATATAATATACTGTGCAGTACTATAGTATAATATAGTATAATATAATATAATAAAATGTAATGTAATGTAATATATTACAATATAGAGTTTTCTGCGAGCTCTAGCAGGCTTTTCCAGGGCTAAAGGCTGTCTGTAGAACTCAGGTTCTAAAGCGCTCAGGGTAGTTTAGGGTCTAGTGGGCTCCATGGCTGTTGGGCTTTACTGGCAAACGGCTTATTGTAGGGTATTTTAACATGTCACGGTCCAAGGCAGGGAAGCAGCGGTTCGAGCGGGTTTCGGCTCCGGCTCTCAAAGACACACAACGATCAATGTCAAGATCATGGGCTTTTTTTCAACAATACTTTCACCCGAGTACCATATCGGACTGCGCCTTCTCGAACCGAGCCGCACAGCAGGAACCCCCACCATTACCGCACCGAAGTGCAAGCCCCATCCCTCCCACCCTCCCACCCGGTTGAAAGGGGCAAGCGGGTGGGTTGAGAGGGAGGCTGCGCGGGGGTGGGATGGGAGTGCCGCAGCGCACCTCGTCGAAGGGTAGAGCACCGTTGTAACCCGCAGTACTCAAGCCCAAACAGTACCCCACAACAGCCATGAGAATACGTTTGACTTTACACAAAGCCTCTTATTTTGAATTACGTTCTCGCAACTCGGACTCGGCCAGATGTCTTGTTTTGATTTGGGGTACAGCGTATTGGCTGAGGGGCACTGGGCTGTCTGGTGTATGGGAGTGCGTGCTAAGCCGCACGTGCGAGAATGGTTTACGAGGACACCACTTCTCGAAGCCGACGCTTTGGAAATGTCAATCCTGAACATGTACCGCGAGTAGAGTAACTAAAGAAGAAAAGCGGCCATCGCAGATCTCACCCGGATTGAGTGCCACTCCGGCGCCGAATGGGGCAATCATCACCTTGGCTCTCAATCCCCGACATGTCGTACTCTCTAATGCTCTGGTTGCTGCAACATGGCCAAAATTGAGAACACACCGATCGGACACCGAGAAAAAGGCGATACACCTGCGACCGTAAAAAGACAACTACTGCAGGACAGAGGAGATCGAGATGTCGTAAATCGAAACACAGCCCTGCATTACGAGGCAATGATGATCACCCGAAGCAAGACTGAACCCTTTCACATTATCCAGCCTAATAGTGGCTTTCCAGCCAAATCCATACCGGCAAATTCTGTCATGTTTACCCATACGTAGAACTATCGCAGACTAGGCTACGTGCAGCTCTGGACTTATAAGCGCCCCTAACCTACGCATGTTTGTAGGGCCGCGTCATCCGCGATCCTCTCGCCGGGCAGCATCCGGAATGACACCGCACACCGCGCCCAAAGTCTCCTCCGTGAGATCCATGATGAATTCCTTGGTTTCGGATTTAGAGTTTAGGGCTTTAGGGTTTTAGGGTTTAGGGCTTTAGGGTTTTAGGGTTTAGGAGTTTAGGGCTTTAGGGTCCTTGGGTTTCGGTCTCTCCGTAGGACAGCATTGCAGCGAAGTACTCTCCGTCCTAAGTGCATTCCTCGATCACAAGAGAAGTTTTTGGGTTGACCCATGATTTCTCCTCGGAGTGTGCTCAGCAAAGTGCGGCTCCTCACAAGATCAGAAGCTAAGCTGCTAAAACTGTCCATGAATCCTTATTTGGGGGTTTCCGGGGAAACCCTAATATAGTACCCCAAATAGTAGGATCCTATTTATAAGGGCCCCAAAATAAGGTACCCTGATTTTCGGAAACTCCCATTTGAGGACCCCCCAAACCCCCGAGGCACAGAAAGAAAGGCAACTGAACCCTAAACCCTAAACCCTGAACCCTAAACACTGAACCCTACACCCTAAACCCTAAACCCTAAGGCAAGGATCGGTCAGAGCGGAATGGTAGTCCAGCTGCGCCGAGGCCAAGTCGCGCTCGATGTCGCCTCCGAGGCTCCGCTGCTTTCTGGGGTTCCCCAAACCCTAAACCCCTAAACCCTAAAAAACCCCAAGCCCTAACCCTAAACCCCAAGAAACCCTTAATCTTTGGGGGCCCGTGGCTTTGCGGCTTTGCCTTGAGGTGCGGTTTTTGGGCCTGCTTACTTGGAGGTTTTCTGGGTAGTTATAAGTGGTGTTATATAAGTCCCCTAATATGGGTTATAAGTATAGTTACCCTACTTATAACCCCATTTATAGCTACCCATGAACCTCCAAGCAGGGCTGCAAGAAACCAGGTACCCTCTTCCAAAGCTCAATAGTGTCTGTTCAGGGCGAGGCGGGGAAGGAAATACACACTTGCTTGCACTTAACATTAGGGACCGCCAGAGTTTGCCGAAACACATGCTGCTGATGTCTCAGAGCACTCCGGAACCGTAAGCCGTACACTGCAAACCCTAAGAGAATCGGTCCTTCAAGGTGCTGCTGCAAGGTGTTCGCAGGTTTCGGGAGTACTGTTGGGCTCTGAGTCGTAGTTCAAGGGCCCGCAGAATTCTTACGAATACGTACCTCGGGTGCAAGATTCGGATTTGCAAATGGAGGCTCGGCTAGCGAGATCTTTGAGCTACGGCACCCCAAGCTATCAGCACTCGGAGCATGGCACAGGAACTCGAAACGTTTTTCTCATTCAGCTTGCAAGGGTCAGGAATAGTATCGGGGTGCCACAGCTTCGCACCTCACCCCGTCTACACAAGTCGAAGAGTCATTCCAAGCTTCACCCTCAGCCTTGCACTGAGGATACTCTCAGGGCCCCCGCTAACTACCCGTCTTCATGCAACATGTCTGCGACGGCCGAGAAAGGCTGGGGGGTTCTATGGCTGTGGACCTTTGGCTGCTCGAGGGGGTTTCGGCTCCAAGGTTAGCAAACCTTTCCGCGGTCATTTTTTGAGGAGGGGCTGCAGTGCACAGCTGTCTGTTTACAGGAACCGCCGAGCACATTGGTGCTTACAGTGACTCGAGTTTAACGCTTGTGTACGTCGGGTAGCATGCCGCTGCTCAACATGCTCCCAAACCCTGCAACCCTGAAGCGGGGTTCCGGTGCCTTGCATGCAATCGTTCCAGTCCGCATACATCATATTCTCTGGAGCAGCCGACCCGTCTCCTCCCGGTACGTCGCCATTCTGAGTGGTTCCGGGCCGGGGCGGGAAACTTGGAACCCTAAACCGTACGAAAGCATAGATACGGGACAGTGTAACCGTTAGCTTGGATTGGCAAGACATTTTGAGCAAGAGCGACCCACGAAGGAGTAAACATTCGCCCTGCGTTGCGATGAGATCCTGAAAACAACGTGACAGCAAAAAGCTGCCATCTTACTAGTGTAGGGGCATTACCTATACTGTTTTCGGGGTTCCTTCCTCAAAAGAACTGTAGCATTATATACCCCAACGCCCTCTTCTAATTACTAAGTTCCCTATATTGTAGAACTCTATTTTAGATCCCTTATAGAGAACCCTTAAAGGAACCCTATTCTAATTTTTAAAAGCCCCTATGTTACACTCTGCACTCTTCGGCCGGAGCAACAGAGGACTACCAGCTAAGAGTAGCAACGGGTTTGGGACTCTTAGTATACTAGAACTATAATAAAGAGGACCCCCCCCAAAACAGTTTAGGTAATTAGTAAGGCTCCAAGATCGTGCAGTTGAAAACTTGCTACGGAAGCAGCAAATCAGGCATCGGCAGCGCTGTTCAAGCTTTTAGAGCCCGGTGCTGATGATTGATTCTTAGCCCCACGAAATGCCCGCAGCCCAATCACCACTCTGGTATTGAAGTGTTCAATCTATCTCTCTCTCTCTCTCTCTCTCTCTCTCTCTTTCTCTTACGGACTGCCGTGGTGGAGTCTAGCACTTGAGACCAGGTTTCAGTCATCAGTGAAAATATGCTACGGCACAGGCCAACCTAGCTCCTACCAATGCCTCGATCAAAACACGAACTAGCTCAAAACCCCACACCCTCCGCCTCCACCCCACTGACCAAAGATGCCGCCGGCAGTCTTGGCCACTTGACAGGGGTGGTACGAGTCCAGCTCTTGCTCCTCCAGAGGACTACTGCATTGGCCTTCCTAGTGTTCGTGGATGCTTGTGAGGGATGCATGCATGACCCTGTGTGGCGAAATTTCGCGGAGATCGTTCTGAGTCGAGCTCCAGTCCTGACACAAGGGGAGGGTGTGCGTTCTGCATTGCGATTCAAGCCCTTCTCCCGGCAGCTGTTGTTGCATTGGCCGGGCGGCGGTGGCATTGGAGCGGTGAGTGCGCTATCTTATTGTTGGTTTTCTTGCAGGGGATGGTGAAACGGTTTTGATTTCGGTCAGTGCTGGTGGTGGCCTACGAAATAACGAATCGCACAACGAAAGTCATGGACATGCTTCGGCACAGATCGACCCACGATTCCAGTATACCGGGCCATGAGTTCTGCTGGCTTCGTGTACACCGGACATGGAGGCAGCTCCGCAAGCACACAGCACTCCTAACAGCACCGAGCTCTTGAGCAGCTCAGCGCAGAGCCGGTCCAGAGCTCAAGCCGCATGAGGAGACTAAACACAGCATGCTTGAATGGGTCCTTCGTGGACGGATCCGCCTCCAACTTGGATGTTGTCTGCACTTCCTCGTCCTTCGAAACCAACTCCCTAAACGACCCGCCTACTCGCGAAAATGCTAGAGCACTGTATGCTCAAACGCCCTAAACCCTGCTACGACAGCTGGTTTGGGTTTGCGCTACGTCCAGAAGAGTTTGGAAGCTACACACTCGATCTCATCCCCCGAACCCAAGCTCAACCCGACGAACCTCTGAATGCAGGGCGGAATGTTTCTCCCACAATCCCGTCCGGGCAGAAACAAAAAACACAGTGAATTCACGGTGCAGGTTAGCGGTTGAGACTTACGCAAGCTGGCGAAGCATGACGATGGTGTCTTGAAAGGGATGCGGAGACTGTGACTCGGAACACATCCCTCATCTGCATATGGGTAGTTCTCTAAACTAGGGTCCCTTTTGGGATCGTTTTTGTAAGGGTGCCGTACTATATTGGGGAATTTAAAAAGGGAACTTAATTTAGAGAACTAACCATATGTAAGAACTTTACGGCCGAATAGTACCCGATTTTCAGTGGTCAATGACCCATGGTCTCGCAGGCTGGTTTTGCAAACAAAGACTGGATGGATTGTGCATTAGGAGCGAAGCTTGCGTTTCCGATCTGCCCGACAACCACCAAGAACTCCTTCCGTCCAGAGATTTTGCTGCCGGAGCTGGGACCTCCCTTCGATTTGGGTGTTTGGCGTGCACACGCCCCCAACCCCCCCCGCCCACCCGCAAGGCCCCCCCCCCCAGGCCGAGGAGCGATTAAAATTCTGGCACCACCGTTTCGGAGGCGTGTGAAACCAATGGGAACGGTCGGGCCTCCTCGTCTTTGAAGGTCTCCGAGACGTCCTTGGATAAACGGCGAGTTTGCTTCAAACATGTCACTCCAGAACTTTCTGGCTTGATAATCACGAAGCCTTCCGGCGTCCCGAAGTGTAAATGCCAATGTCCTGCTTTGATGGGATCTGCGATCGCTTCGTGCGATGTCTGTGCCCAGAACTGCGTGGTCGAGTTTCTTTTCGTGCGCTCAAGCTAGGCTCAGTGCACAAAGAATCGGGCTCCAGTGGTTCTGGGTTCTTGCGCTTGAAGCCTACTTGGATGTTCATGGGTAGTTCTAAATGGGGTTATAAGCAGGGTAACTATACGTATAACCTATACCAGGGGACTTATATCCCTAATTATAACTACCCATGAACCTCCAAGTAGAGGTCTCGGGCCTCGGAGGCACCGAAACCCAAAAAACCCCTGGCAAAAACCTGGGATGAAACTGGCATTCAAGTAACCTTCCAGAGGTTCTCGTAGTTCAAGCACTCCGCAGCGTACTTCGGCTGCTCTGCCTTGAACTCCTGGGTTTCCGTGGGCTTGGAGCGGAGACGAGGCCTCTGTAAGCAGGGGATATGTTTGGTTGCATTCAAAAAAAGCCCATGTTTAAACCGACCCCTCCCCCAGCCTAAACTTAAGCTTCTAAAGATCAGCTGCGGCTGTCGCGGATGCGAGCTTGGGAATAGTCTCTACTGATGAGAAATCTCTTCTATAAAGTATCTATCTTTCCCTCTCTCTCTCTCTCTCTCTCTCTCTCTCTCTCTCTCAATCCCTCTGTCTATCTGTCGGTACGGAATTCTAGAAGCACTCCGGAGGCCTCTGCCATGAGCCCTGAAGACTGGGACATTCACAAGAGGATTCAAGGGATCTCAGTGGTCAGGGGCCTTAATAATTACCTATACCATTCTGGGGGCTCCTTATTATAATTGTAGTATAATGTACCCCAAAACCCTACCTTCTGAATCTTGAACCTTCTCCTCACCTTCTGTCATCCTGAAAAGCTCCCAGCCCTGCAACTCCCCTGACCCCCAAAGATTTGCATAGGATCTTACACGGACTTCCATTCACAAAGAAGTTAGTGTGTCTGGTCAATCCTCTAAGCTCAAAGTTGCGTTCTTGAAGTATCGTATCTCAATTTTCAAGCCACAACCCTCCGGCCGGCCGAAACCCCCTAAAATCCTTCGACAAACCCGAACAGCCTCCAACTCGGGCATCGGGGGCTGCGGAGGCCGTCGCGGAGGCTTCAAAGCCTCCATGGAAAGGCTGGTTTCTGAGGCATGACGATGCTTGAAGAGATTCCGAGTCTGCAGGTCTTGTATGGGATCCCTACACTCCCAAAACCCTGACCCCTCTACGTACCCTAAACCCCACAAGCCCCAAAAAGGACACAGGTTTCGGAAGTCGGCTACCAGTTCTCGGAGACTCTATTTGAGAGTTCTGCTTTCCTCTGAACTCCGAACTTCCCTAGAGCGGAATCCGGAGACGGTGCGCAAGAGATCTGATCTTCTTGAGGAGGCAATGTAAACAGACCTTTGCCCGCACCAGCTCACACAGACAAAGGAGAAGTATGAGATCGGTCTTTTAGGCTAAGGTTTCACGCGCAATCGAACTCCGACATTCTACTGACGTGTCTTGCGAGTCTTGTGCAGCCGCCGGTTCCCAAGACATGACCCTAAACCCCACACCCGACAAACCCCATAAGCCGAAAAAACAAGCGTAGAAGCCAATGCAGACCCGATTTAGACCTCATAATAACCCTTAACCCTGCACCTTAAACCCTAAACCCTAAACCCTAAACCCCTTAACCCTGCACCCTAAACCCGACTAAGACCCTCAAACTTTCGACCCGCGTGGGCACCGGCGGCCTCCGCCAAGGACAAGGCCTCCGCAGGTTTCCGAGGGCAGAGCAACACAAAAGAAAAAAAGGGGCGCAACTTAGGCAGAGATTTCGGGTCTATGAGAGTTTCGGGTTTAGAGCAGAGGGTTTGGACTGTTTAAGGAAATCAGGGACTCTGCAGGATGGAAGCTTGCTGAGCTCTTGCCTTGAATCCTCAGTCCCGAGTGGGTCTGAAACGCAAACGAAGCTGAGCACACTTCAGGAGGCAGCTCCGGGTGCAGGGCTTCAGGGGTAGAATATCGAAGGCTAGTTATGATCTGTGGCGCGCTTGTTGCTGTTGGAAAGTTTGAACTCATCATGTCGTGACATGTCCTGCAAGATCTCACTCGCGTTTCCTCCTTGCATTTATCTACTGTAGACCGTTGCTTTCAGAGAGTGCCTCCTACAATTCGCGTCCAAACAGTCCCCTGTCTTGTCGATGGTCTTCCTCGTCTTAACCAGGATCAAAAAGAGCGCTTCAGCATGCATGCGACTAGCCGCATCATCATTCTAAGCCCAGAGGATGGACACCTCAACGCCAAACGCCCCGCAAGGAGAGCTGCTTCCACAACGTAAACAGCTGCTCTCCGGTGGTTTAACCTCCAGGCCTCAACACCACTCGACGTTCTGAACCCTCACTACTCAAGTCAACTCTCAAAGTCCTTCAGCCCTGAGCAGCTCTGCTCTCAACCCTCGACCCTTTCTTGCCAAAATGCTGCCACCTCGCAAAACTCCAAACCTGCCTTATTCTTCTCTTTGGGTATCGACCCGAGGAACTCGCCGTCGAAATCGCTCACATTTACCACTTCGAAGGCAGCACCTGTGCGACAGCCGGTGGGTTTAGACGTTTCGACCTGTCTAAATCTACGCACCTAGGACGTTCTCAAGCAAGAAAACCCGACATGATCACCGTGCCGGTATGAAGATGGTTCGGACAAGGCCCTTGAACTGACAGCTCCTCAACCCCCGAGCCGACCGGAAGCCTTTGATTCCCAGGGGAGATGCGCTGTCTGTGACCTCCGAGCACTCGGAATCCAGGCACCATTGGCCTCAGCACTCACCGTCTGTTCGATTGCGATTTCCGCTTGACTGTCTCGGGCTTGCGGGATCTTCTTTATGAGTTATAAGACCATTTTTGGGTTTGAGGGCTTGAGGGTGACAACCTGTACAACGGAGCACTGACAACACTGCGACTCTGGCAGTGGCCCTGGAATATCCCGAGGAGTTTCCAAGGAGACCTAAGCAGGAAGCTGCGAAACAGAGGCCTCGAAACCAGAGACCACACAACGAGCCTTCCCAAGCCCCCCTAATTCTGACAATCCCTCAAGCCCCAAACCCCAAAACTCCCAAAACACGAAAGCGACCACAACCCTACAAACATCGACCCTACATCCTGCCCCGCAGCGACGGTACTCTCTCTACGAATGCCTTTGCAGGGCAGGGAACCGGATTTGCGCTCGAACGACAAGGTGAGCCCCGATCCACTTTCCTCGGGCAGGTGAGGGCTTGCGAGGCTTCAAGCCTTAATAACCCTAAACCCTAAACCCTACACCCTAATGGCATCTTTAGGTTCAGGGTTTAGGGTTTGGGGGCTTCGAGCCTTAAGGGCTTGCCAGATTAGGGGCTCTGGGCTTTACGGTATAGGCTCCTATACGGGCAGTTGCAAGGGCTACTTCTCTAGGGATTGGGGTTCAGGGCAGAGTTCGGGGTCTTGACAGCATGTCGGGCTCATGATGTCAGTGCTGGGGAATTTACTGTTCTCCTCCGCTCAGTTGCTGCACAGGCCCCAACCGCATCGCTGATACCTTAAACGGTCAACCAAACCAAAGGATATTCTGACGACACACCTGATTAACTTACTGTTCAACAACTACCGCAGGCAGTTGGAAACCTCTTTGGGCAAGCCGTGTTCTAGCTGCTTCCAGACCTCTTCCCGAGTCTCGTCGTGTCTGCGGCAGAAAAGACGCCCGCAGAACACATAAATTCATAGGTCGCAGTCGCGGCGAGTCAAAGACGGGCGCCCTACTGAAAAAAGGCAAACAGTGGCACAAACCGTCGTCGTCGTCGTCGTCGCCGTCGTCGTCGTCGGGATAGCAGTATTACTACTAGTCGTCGTCATAAGCAGTAGTAGTAGTAGTAGTAGTAGTAGTAGTAGCAGTAGCAGTAGTAGCAGTAGTAGTAGTAGTAGTAGTAGTAGTAGTGCTAGCAGCAGCAGTAGCAGGAGTAGAAGTAGTAGAAGTAGAAGTAGAAGAAGTAGTAGTGGTAGTGGTAGTGGTAGTGGTAGTAGTAGTAGTAGTAGTAGTAGGAGTAGGAGTAGTAGGAGTAGTAGGAGTAATAG